>CAEMYA010002152.1:60661-96652 GCA_903131615.1 Diplodus sargus
TTGTCTGTTGTGTTTAATCTCATCCACACTGACATCTCAGGTGTCAGAGCAGGTTACTTGTGATCTTCAGGAGGTTGTGAGGAAGATGTTTCTCATGTTGTCTGTTGACATGAAGGAGAGTCGTCCTGTTGTGTTGGACCATCAGCTGTGAGACCGGCAGGTTCATTGTCTCTTCAGAAGAGGCAGACTTTATGTAATGTGTGACTGAAGTTCATCTCTGGTTTTATTGTCCCGTCGATGAGGATTTAAGAGACGTGCTTTTATTCAGATCTCCTGTTCAGCCTGATTTCTTTTGGTTGGACCTTTTTTGTTGTTTGCAGATTTTCTCTGCAGGGGAAAGAGAATATTTCCTGCAAAATAAATTGTAATTTCGTAATTAAATGAACTTTTTGACAGCTGTAACTGTCCTGTTAGTGTCTTGTAATCCCAGGATGGTTGGACTTTATGTGCATCACATGAATATAAAAACTGCTGAAATCAGTCAGTAAAATCAGGATTTCTGGAGCTCAATAACAAACAGAACGACTTGGACATGAAGACTCATTAAAATGTCCTTTCATATGTTCTTCATGCTGTGAAGCTGCTGATAAATCTGATTCTGAGCTGTGAATCAAATTGATTAGACCATAAATATATAAGATATGTAGAGATGTACAGTAAAGATCTGTAAGGTCTGTTGATATAAAGGCAGAGGTGGAAAAGTGAAATGTGAACAACTTTAATGTCTTTTTACAACGAGACCTGCAGCAAACATTTGTTCTTTTTAATACAAACATTCCAACTTTACTTGTTTATTTGAATTATATCTAAATCTTTACAGACTGTGATTATTTCACTGAAGGAAGTCGGGGAGGTAGTTTGAACGGTTCTCAGCTGCTGAGGAGTGAAACTGGTCTGAGAGGCTTTTAAAAGGATTAAGAAGCTTCAGTGTGTTAAAATCTCAACTCAGTTAACTCAGCAAGAGGACGTGGTTTAACTCTACAGAGCGAAATTAAGGACAACATTTAAGATTATCATGTTTTATTCTTCTTTATGAAAAAATGTTTTAGTGTGTGTTCACTTTAACCATTTTTATCAGTGCAGTTTGTATTTGTGCCAGTAGAGGGCGCCATTAAAGTACAGGTGACGTCATCTTCTCCTGTAATAATTGTGCTTCCGCTCCAGTTCACCTGCAAAGAAAGCTGCTTTTGTTTTTTAGTGCTCACAGAAGGAAAATAACAAAAAACTAATGGCAGCAAATATTTCCAGAATCAGCTGCCTTCAGTGCTTTTTCATAAGAGAAATATGTTTTTGTTTCCTGCTTCCTTCTGGTTTCATGCTTTAAAACGCATCAGACAGGATGTAGAGTTTGAATGTGTATCTTTTATTTTTAGTTAAGCTATTTAATCAGCTAACTAATGATTAAATATAGTTTGAAAATACAATAAAATCATGAATTTTTCAGTCTGAGAGCTTCGACTGCTGTTCACACATGAAGGCGTCACTGTGGTGAAAAGGACAGAAAGCCTCAGATGATTCAGATTCTGTTTAAGATCACTTTAGACAAAGTAATGAGGGGACTGTATGAGGTCAATGAAAATGTTTTTGGCTATTTTTAAATCCATTTTGAATCAATTATGTTTTTAAATGTGTTTCAGACAACATTATCCATCTCACAACATCTTCTCGTGTCTCTGTTTCTCTCCCAGGTGCTGCTGACTCGTCGCCCTCGATCTGCTCCAACATGAGTCCAAAAAATGTCGTTTTCAAGAAGATTTGCAAAGACAAGTCGGTGAGTGAAGAGTCTCAGACGACACAACATCACCCACACACCTTCATACTTTTAAGACTGGCAGGAGTCCACAGCAGAACCAGAACTGAGCACAAGATCTGTGATTCAGATTATGTTACATGACGGGAAAAATACAAAAAATCAAGAACACATATTTATCCTCTCACCTGTCGCGCTGTTCGTACATGTAGACAGTAGAGATGTCGGCTCCTCTCAGTATAATGGAAGCTGATGACAGGAGGAGTCGACTCTCAAAGATTCCTACTGATCACAGATCAGCTGAACAAAAGAGAAATTACTTTGATCGGTTGAGACAAAGAGAGACAAAGATCCCGTTTGAATCATGTCATGAAACACACACACGATGTTTGTCAGTTTAAAGGTGAATACAGCTCTACAATGTTTATCTAGGAGATGACGTCACTGTGATGTCACTGTCTCCTGTGACGTCTTTATATTGACGTATTTTCAGTCTGATGTTTCCTTCTTTGATGAAATCTTAATTTAAAATATTAATTAAAATATAAACTTTAAAACGTCATGTGTGTGATTTATGACACGATTCAAACAGGATCGATATTTTATTTCTCATCATTCACTACCAGACAACAAGAGAACAAACACAGACCGAACAAAACATCCGAGGAGCAGTTTGTGGAAGTGTTTTGGGCCCGACGCCGTGGATGGAGATTAAATGGCGGCTGTCTTTACTCCTACAACAACAAACCCGGTCTCACCCGCTAGCTTAACGGCTAGCTTAGCGGCTATTTTAACGGCTAGCTTAACGGCTACCTGAGCGGAGGGGCCGCCTATTAGCGGAGCACCGCTCGGTGCATAACAAGGTCTGACTGCATATTATTCGGACCTCTCAGCTTCAGGCAGAAGCTTACCTTGATGAGACAGAAGGTAAGACATGACACAGCTGTAAAAATCCAGCATGCTATTGCAGTGAGAATGGGACCGATGTGGTGTGAGACCGCTGTAAAGTTTAAAAGCAGTGAAAGTAAAACATAATAATGAACTAAAAACAGAGTTTGCAAAGTGCTTTGATTAACAAGCGAAGGCAGGAAAGTCAGGAAGATAATAGTTGGGTTTTGGGTTCTGATGCATGCTGGTTTTGGTGCTGGTCTATGCTGGTTTTGGTGCTGGTTTTGGTGCTGTCTATGCTGGTTTTTCCAGCAGGGCATCGTCAGCAATACCAGCTGATAAAAACACGCTGGTATTTCTCATGCAAACACTGAATCATGTCTACAGAAATCACACAGTACAGTCTGTCTCACTGATTTAATGCAAATTGAGACAGAAGTGCTGATTAACAGTCATGACATCACTAGGAAGCCATCTTGGATCTTTAGTTCCGTGAAGGTGTGTGCGACATTCTGGGTTGAAACTCCGACTTCAACGGCCGTTCCAGTCGGTTACAGTTGAAATTGTTGACCAGGAACTTGCAACTTCCCAACACACTGCTGAGTAGGACGCCATTGATAGTCAGGAGCAAGATGTTGTTTTGGATCCAACAGCTGATGTCTTCAAACCTCTGCAGCTCACAAACAAACAAATGCAGATGGAGAGAAAATGCCACAGGTACGAGGAAACATATTCATTTACTTGTTAATTTATTTAAGTTGGGAAAAAGACAACTGTTCGTATTCCCCTTCTAGATCTAACTCTGATCTCTGTGCTGTGAAAATACAGAGTAACACATCTGGTTGTGTTGATAAGTTGCAGGTTTTGTAGAAAGAACGCTCGTTCTGAAGTGTCTCAAGTTCTGGTGGTGAGAGGAAACAGATGTGAACAGGGGAGCAGAGTTAAACACAACACCATGGCGCTCTCCATCGAGTGAATGCCGTCCGCTCACTCTTGTTTTACCTCGGTGTCTATAACTCTTCCTCTTCACCTTCTTTGCCTCCTCCATCAGTGAGCTTTTTTTTTTCACAAAGGCTCCAGTGAAGAAGAAGATCATAAGCTGACTGTTGCTAAAAACAACGTGTCATTTATAGTTGCTTGAGATAAATGATTTTACAGAAATTTGATGCCAAGAACTTTTCTTGACTTCAAGGAAAACAGACTTCTTCACCTGAAACACTGACTGATGAAAAGCAGATATGTTTAGATATTTATCTGTCCTCAGCTGCCTGCAGGTTTTCCCTCAGACATGTCAGTGCTTTGCTGAATACTGAAGCAGGTCACGACTTCAGACACGGCAGATCGGTAAATGTTTGTCTTTGGGTGTTATGATCTTTCCGTCTCACTGCGTTTAATTCTGTAAAACAGTTCGGCCTCTCAGCTGACTGATCCTCACCAGGTCGCCACGGCAACGTGAGCTGAACAGAGCCACGTGTGTGATGGACGGCTTCATGTCAGATTATAGTGTTCAAGTTTAATAACCAGACGTCTCGCCGTGAAGAGGGTTTTCTATTGAGCAATATGTTTATTAACTGTGTTTCAGATATATTATATAATAGGTATTTATTCTGATGAGTCCTGTATGTTTTATCAGTGATTTGCTGATTTCGTTGTGCTGCTTGATGCTCTGAATGTTTGATGGATGCTTTATTTGTGTTCCTGTTCTTAATCTGGTGTTTGGAGATGTGAACAGCGCCGCCTGCTGGTCCTGACCCGTATGAATTTATGGATTTGTGTGATTATGTGTGAGACGGTCATCATCATACAATCAAAATATATATATTATTAATATATCTATATCTATATCTATATAACTATATATCTATCTATATCTATCTCTATATATCTATCTATCTAGATATCTATATCTATCTATATCTATATATATATATGTGTGTGTGTGTGTGTATGATAGATAAATATTTTTTATAGTATCAGCGATGTATTGGGATGTTTGGAATTATAGCTGCTGATAATACAAACAGCATCTGCACACTCTGACACAGTAGTTGGCGGTATGCACCTTTTATTAAAGTTGTTGCCTGATCCATCAATAAACCAAGAGAAGAAGAAGAGGAAAAGGTTTTAACGCTCACTACTTCTGAGCTGTTCTTCCATTCATCAAACTTATTTTTTAAATACAGTAATGTAAAATTATCGGTATTTGTGCTTCGATCACTTTGAATACAAAAATGTAGAGCGGCCTGTTTTAGAGATGGCTCCATGACTCAGACGGTTGTTGTGTTTGTGTCAGAATCTGGTTCTCCTGGTGGAAAATGAATATATATAAATACATTTCAACAATTTACAGTCACATAATCCTACTTTGCTTTTTCAAATGTTTTAAATAAAACAACTCTTTTTTTAAATGTATTTAAACAAATCAAAGTGATGGCTCTCTGTGCCGTCAGAGATCCTGATCCGACTCCTCACCAGTGAATCTGTTCTCCTGCAGGTTGGAGTGTACATGGGGAAAAGAGACTTTGTCGACCGTGTTGACTCCGTGGACCCAGTGGGTGAGTCCTCCACCAGATTACATCCAGAGTCAGAGCTGCTAGTCTTCTTCCTGATGCTTCAAACCAGTTTGAAATGTTATAGTTGCCTCCTCCTGTTGTTTAGTTAAAAGAATGAATGGTCATTTTATTCTGTAGAACATCTGCAGAAAGCTGTTGGGCACATTTTAATGATAGTGGTTAGAAAGAGTGTTGCAGTTCATTTGATCTCCTGAAGAGCTTTTACTTGTTGTCACCACTAGATGGCGTCGTCATCATCGACCCTGAGGCTCTGCAGGGGAGGAAAGGTCAGCACCCAAACACACTTTACACTTACAGGATGTAGATCCATGAATTGAGGGAATGTATGGAAACTGTATTCGTGATACTTGCATACATTTAATATCGTAGACAATGACTCAGGTACTATTTGTATGGGTGACTTTCACTTTTGCCAAACTAATACTTTACTTTTGCTCGAGTTTAACTTTTGGCCATTTCACCACACTGATGACAACAATATAATACTGATGAAGTGTGCAGATTGAGTAAGATAATGTGCAAAAAAACAAGGAACTAAATGAATAAATAAGCGGACTGAACCTCCTGATCATCACTGTGTCCCTCCAGTCTTCGTCACCTTGTCCTGCACCTTCCGGTACGGCAGAGACGACATGGATGTGATGGGAATCGCCTTCCGCAGGGAGCTGTACCTGTCCACCCGCCAGGTGTACCCACCTCTGCAGGACCGCGACAAGGGAGTCCACACCAGGGTCCAGGCCAAACTGCTGCGCAAGCTGGGAGACAACGCCCACCCCTTCTTCTTTGAGGTGAGACCAGACTGAAAGAGGCGGGAAGTAACAGAGTACAAATACCTTGTTTCTGTGGTTAAGCAAATTTTCCAGGTATCTGTAGACGAGCTGCTGACTGTCTGTCGGTGAGCCGTCACTGTCACATTCTCTGTCATAAAGTTGTGTTACGCCATGAAAAAAGATTTTAATCGTATAGGATTAACACTACGGGGAGAAGTATAAAATATTCGCTGTGCTCTGTTGTCTTGGACAGCATTTTAATTTTAGGAGATTACAGGAAGTGGTCTGTAGCTGAGATTACAAAAACTCATTTTGTAAAGTTTTAATCTGTTGCTCTCCTGCTGGTTTTCAGTTTGATTTCTGTCATCAGATTAGTTAGTTACAGTGGGGAGGGGTGGAGTTTGGACAGGGTTTTCTTTTGTTGTCAGAGATAAAAGTTCTAAATTTACGGTGAAAAAAAACTAAATTCTCTGAGATTAAAATGCTAAACTGTTTAAAGAATCAGAAATTTACGAGAACAATTTAGAGATTCTGTAGCTGTATTATCATAAGCATCCAGACTGTCAAGTGACCTTGAATCTGACCTGTTCAGCACACTGACAGCCTTGAGATGAGGAGGAGGCTAAAATCAGTGTGATCAGGACGTTAACTGCAGGTGATCAAGAAAAGTTGAACCACGAGAAGATCGATGACTTTGCTTCAGATGCCAATTAGATAACAGTATCTCATAGTTCAACTGTTTCTATGTAAATGAAAGAATGACCCAATAAAGCGGTCTGTAAGAAAGACAGATTCTTTGACTGCAGTGTTGTGTTGTTGTTACAGTTCCCTGACAACCTGCCTTGCTCAGTGGCCCTTCAGCCAGCGGCCCATGATGTCGGCAAGGTAAGAACCTGACGGAGGAATCAAAGTGATGAAGTGAACACGTCACAGGATGGTGACACCTCCTCTCTCTTCTTCTCTTCTTCTGCAGCAATGTGCCGTGGAGTTTGAGATCAAAGCGTTCAGCGCTGAGAGCCAGGACGCTAAAATACGCAAACGGTGAGTCTCAGCGTGGAGCTTGAATTGTCCACGTCCACAACATTTACCTTCAAACAGACGCAGAACTGTAGGTGGGTGGAAGAAAATATGTCTTTTGACATTGAAGTTATTTATTTTATTATTTTCTTTCTCTTTCTCTTTTCCCTCCACTGCGTCAAACAGGAGCATGGTGACGCTGATGCTCAGGAAGGTCCAGTACGCTCCAGAAGGCGAGGGAGTGGCGCCCACTGTTGAAACCACCAGGGACTTCGTCATGTCGGATAAACCGCTTCATGTCAAGGCCAGTCTGGACAAAGATGTGAGAAGCTGCACAAACACTCAAAACACAACATGATACTTTTTTTTTCTTCCAGCACACGTAAAGACATTCAGCAGCTGTAGGAAGGAAAGGAGGAGTTTTTAACATCAGCATCCAACGTCTAAAAACTCACTGAATCAGATAACTCATCACACACCTGTGTCTCAATTTTTTTATCTTCCACCTCGTGTTTACCTGTTGTATCACTGCTGGGCAGCAGGAGCAACGTGGCTGCTGTCAAGCAACAGCTGGTTGTATTAATCAGTAGAAATCCTTTATTTTTATGGTTGAATGTAGCCTGCTGTCTGACTGAATACAGACATTACTCTGATGAGTGGAAGCAGAAAAGTCTAAGTTGATATTTATAAAAGGGGTCAAATATGCCCTCACATTGTCAGTATTGTGAAAAGATGATGTGTTTTCTCTGACTTCTCCAGATTTACTACCACGGTGAGACCATCAAAGTGCACGTCAGCGTCAAAAACGAATCCAACAAAAACATCAAGAACATCATCCTCTCCGGTAAGCACCATACTTCCTGTCGGAGGAGAGAGACTGAAGAGAATCTAAATGTTTGTTGCGTGTCAAATGAAATGTTTCTCTGTGTCTCCTCTTCAGTGGATCAGATCTCCACGGTGGTGTTGTACTCCAACGACGCCTACGTCAAAGCTGTGGCCATCGAGGAACAAGGGTGTGTAATTTTTCTGATTCACTGAATCACAGAACTCACTTTTCAATGTAGCCTGAATTACAAGATGCAGACAGTTTGTGTTAGTCTGTCACTGGCCAATGATTCCATATTCTCCTCTCTTCTGAGATCTCCGTGTTACTGTTTTGAAAATCCTCGAAGCTAGAAGAAACGACCAGCGTCGGACCAGCAACCTTATCAGAAATTAATTACATTAAAAATGCAAAAACATGGAAGGGAGAGTGTTTGAATCTCACATGCAGGGACACAAACCTTCCTCAGGTATAATGACTGAACAGAAGCTCCCCCTGCTGGAGCCCTCTGGTAACTACGACTGCTGGTGCCGTTATCTCACTTTAAACATAAAAGCATAAGAAAACACTAAAGTACTGTGAACTGCTGCAACTGGCAGTAACTATAAACCCATAAACTACGATGTAGCATAAAGGGCTCATATATCAGAACGTGGCCATTAAATGTGACTCCATCCGTGACACAAAGAGCAGATTAATGCCGACTATAACACACTACTCGCCAAAACAAAGACGCTTCGTTCGACTGGTGTGTGTGTGTGTGTGTGTGTGTGTGTGTGTGTGTGTGTGTGTGTGTGTGTGTGTGTGTGTGTGTGTGTGTTTCTCCTGATGTCTCAGGGACGCGGTGGCTCCTGGAGGGACCCTGGAGAAGGTCTACAAGCTGCTGCCTCTGCTGGCCAACAACAGGGAGAGGCGGGGCATCGCTCTGGACGGCAAGCTGAAGCACGAAGACACCAATCTGGCTTCATCAAGCATGTGAGCAAACAGTCTGACAAAAGGCTGCTCGGTCAGATTAAAGAGGATCTCTTAGAACAACTCTTTCTTCTCTTTCAGTATCAAGGAGGGTGTTCTGAAGGAAGTGATGGGGATCATGGTTTCATACAGAGTCATGGTGAAACTCATCGTTGGAGGGTCAGTCACATGTCTGTCTGTCTGTCTGTCTGTCTGTGGTGACGAGCTTACAGTAAATTATCAGCTGACTCTGCAGCTTCTGTCGGTGTTACGGAGGTTTACACTGAGTTTCAACTGATTGTTTTAATCTGTATGGACACAACATTACTGTTCGTCTTCACTCTCGACGCTGTTGTAGCATCGTTTTCAGAGAAAAATCTGTAAAGATCCAGTGAACACTGCCTGCTGAGCAGCAAACAGCAGACACACAGCTGGAGACGAGGTTTAAATGTACTAAATGACATTTTTAACCAAATTTTCACAGTAAATGTTTGCTAAGAACATTTCTGCAAAACCACAGATACGTTAAAACTGAACATTTATTTTCTTCGAATGAACTTTATGATGTTTTTTATCTCTTTGTTGTCACAACGCCGTGCTCGTGTTCTGATCTGGGTTCGGCACAAAAAACACTTGGTTTGGTTTAAATCCCTGTGTTGGCCATCATGATCACAGATGGAGATGGTTTAGTTTCATGTTTAAAAAAACAAACAAGCCAGTTTGAGTCGCCACAAAAAAGGCTGAATGCCACCACTTTCCCCTCCAACGTCTCACACCTGTTTTGCCGACAGAATCAACAAACACAAACTCCTTGTAGCTGCTTTAACTGAGATCTTTTTATCATCTTCTATATCTTATTGTGTTAATGATTGCTGTCGTTTTATTTTAAGACCCGATTTTGTTCTACGTGTCCTAATTTTCGTCTTTGTCTTTGCCACGCTCTCAGGATGATGGGATCAAGGTTAGTTCAACCTTTTATCACTTTATCATCATTACTGTGTTCAGTTTGAGTGTGCACAGTGTGTGTTTATATTATGTTTAAGTGTCATTCCATTATATTATATTTGTGAAGAATTTCTTTCAGAGTTAATATTAAAGTGACTGAATAGAAAACAAACATGGCTGCCACACGTCTGCTTTTGTAATATAAACCTAATTTAATGCTTTTCTTGAATAGAAACGTAGTGATTTTTACTTTCACCTTAACTAATCCATCAGATAATCAATTATAGTGATTTTAAACCTTGTAAAGCTTTTTAGTATTCTGTCTCTCTGTTCAGGATGATGCGTAGTTGTAGTTGATGTGATTGCTGCCGTGTGTTTTGTGAATTCATCCGTTCAGTGAGAAACGTTGGATTGTGTTTGTGTTGCAGTGAGGTCGGCCTGGAGGTTCCCTTCAAACTGATGCATCCTAAACCTGATGCAGGTGAGGAGACACGTCACTCTGTGTGTGTTACTGCAGACCAACATGATTCTCTCTAAAATAAATATATACTGGATGCATTTATTCATATATGGGTCATTTCATACCGACGCATCTCCACCATTCAGTTTGCGTCTGCAGCTGTACTACAGAGAGAAACAAAATAAAACCATTATAAGCTGTAGTGCTAATTTCCTGAACCCAATGAAAAATATTGGAGAGATGTTTTAAACTATTTATTGTTGACCGTAAACATTCACCAACAACTCTTTAATGAGTACATGTTGTAAATGATCCTTATGGTTTCTTTGATGTTCAAATTTCCACCCAGTCTGGTGTAAAATGAGACGCATGTGAGGCTGAGAATAAACAGATGGTCACTAACCTGATCAAACAATTCACAAATGAAAAAGGATCAGATCTGATTTCTGGGTGAGCTGGCGTGAAATGACCCACATATAAACAAAAGGTGAATGAAAGTTGATTGACTGAATCTAAACTTTCTGGTTCTTCCTGTCTTTCTTTGTTGCTGCCAACAGTGAAGGAGAGGTAAGGTTGTTTCTCAAGCACAAAATAAGATGGTTTGAATGTTTTCTGACCGTGTTTGATTGTCAGAGAAGCGCCTGGAGTTTAGAAGGAATGAATGAACAGTGAGCAGAGATCAGAGAGCTTCACGACGAGCCTCGTTGTTTAAGTGTTCTCTGTCCGGTGTAGCTTTTGTTTTCCGATGATTCAGGAACAAGCTCGTGTTCCAGGATCTTTTATCACTTCATCAGCTCTTTTATAGGCCGTCATTCCTCTATTAGCTCCTGTTTACATCCCGTGTCTCCACCAGCAGTGTCACCTAACCCCCATCACTGTGTGTCTGTAGTGAGGTGGAGGAGGAGATGGAGTTCCAGGAGTTCAAGCGCTCTTACCTGAAGGGGATGAACGACAACGAGGACGAAGAAGGAAACGTGTCGGGTGGTGAAGACATGGCGCCCAAAGAGAAATAGGCGAGAGAGTCGGTGGCTGGGAGCAAAGACAGCTGGGAGTTTGAGTCGCCTCAGAGTTTGTGCTTGAAAACGTTGAGTCTTAAAGGACCATGTCTCTGATTTTGTATGTTTTAGTACCGTTTAGATGTTCTTCACTGAAAATAAAAACTAAAGGACAGACACAGCTCTCATATTCCCTCAGACTAATGTTTTTATCTCCAACTCCTCCTATCCTTGTTTTCCTATCCTAATCAGCGTTTAAATTCTTCTGTGATAAGACTGACCAGACTGACTCCGAGCCTGCATGACTAAACTATTGTCAACTAAGCGCCTAGTAGTCGTTTGTTTACAGTGTTTGGCCACAGCCAGTCGCTGTTGGTTTGAGCGATATTTGTTACACATCAAAACTCTTTTTTCCCCCTTCACGCCTCTTCACTGTGCGCTCGTGTCTACGTGGTCGTCTGTTTGCATCCCAACATTTAAGACAATAAGTCACATGTATTTTCCCATATTCAACACTGCAGCTGTGTCTGATTCATTCAGATGATTTATTTTAGGTAACGTGCAAAACCACTGACATGGTCCTTCAATAGAGTAAGTGGTGAATCCTTGTAAAGTAATATGTCAGAATATATTTTATGTGCTTTTCAGTAATGCAGCTGTTTGCTGACTCTTAACTGCATCATAGATGTGACTTTTCTACTAGCAGAGCAGGAGGATATGAGCTGGAAGATTTATTGTATTGTGCCGAAAACGATTGATTAATCTGCTGCTGATGAGTTCAGATTTTATGTAGAGAACTAAACTTAATTTGGCTTGTAAAGAAGACGTGCTGCTCTGTGTGACTGCAGTTTGAACTGTGTGACAATAAACGCTGATTGATTAATTCTTGAATGCTCTCTCTTGGTTTCAAGCTGTTTCTAAGGCACGAGGTCCTGGATCCATTTCAGAGGAAAGTCAAAGATATCTTAAACCAAAACTAGGAGTGAAACACCTTTCAGAGAACTACAATAAAAACTAAACTCAAAACATTTCTTGAGCTTCACAGCAAAACATTGTTGTTCTCCTAAACAGCTGAAGTAGCTGGAGATTTGTTTTAAAAAATACAACCAAAATACATCAAATGTCTCGGTACAGCTCATCCATCCCAAATGTTTTTTTAATAAATGTATGCACTCCCTTGAAGCTTATGTTTTAGCTTTGCTGCTACAGTACAGATTTTAGCTTATAAAGGTGCAGCCAACAACACCTTGTCACCTTCTTGTCAACACCAAAAATATTAAATGTTTGATTTGGTTTAATGGATGGAAAATATCGAGGTGACTGACGGAGGATCTAACCTACCGCAGTCGTGAGCTTTGACTTTTACTGCTGCTCAACCAATGAGGAACGTCGTTGCTGTCGCTGTTTGAGCACCCAAATATACTAAATCTCTAATGCATATTGTGTTATTCTCCCTGATCTTGTATGAATTATGAAAAAACACAAGTCTCAGGAGATCATTTTTAATTTCAGACAAAAACCTCAGAGCACAGGAACTGCAGACAGATGTGACTCGTGATAAACACCTGAGCGAGAGCTGAAGATGTTTTATTCTTCTTTCGCCACGTTTGTTCAGCGTCTGTCCAGAAACCACCTGTTTTATAATTGATTGATTTTTGTGCAAATTCATGCATTTTTATTGATTTTATGTTTTCACATAGTTTGTCATATGATGCAACAATCTCAAATCTTAACAAATCATGTTGAATAACATAAGTGCAGTCTTGTTTGTGACTTTCAAAGACACGTTAACTCCTTTTAAGGAGAATTTCACCGTTCAGCTTAACCTCATCAAACCATCACATTCTTGGCTTTCTAACCAGCCCAGGATCAGCACCTCATCTTCACACCTCCTGGTTCCTCCGTCGTGGTTCCTCCATCGTGGTTCCTCTGTTTTGGTTCCTTCCTTATGTTCATCTGCTCCTTCACTGTTTTAAACTTCTTTACTGATTGCTCGTCAGTTTCAACAAGCTTGTTCTGATTGTAATGTAATGCAGTGTTGACTTTACATATTTACATTTTCTGGCAAAGAGTAGAATGACTACCAGGGTAGTTGGTGGTAGTTGGATGTGCAATTTGGGAAAGTAGTCAGCTGCTTATCTTTAGTGGGTTTAAATACAAGCTTCAAAGAGGAGAAGGTTCGACTTATTCTTTGGACTGTAAAGTTGTTTCATAAGAGTGAACTTGAAGATATATTTGCCGAAATCCAGGATGGAAACTGAATATTTATATATTGCCTGAACTTCTTTCCATCCACACAAGAATCAACAAAGTGTGTCTGTGTGAGAAACGAGACGACAGTAGCGTCTCTGCAGTAAAGTTTGTCAAACCTCAGACACCGTCGCTTTTATCTGAAATGAAATGACTAAAACAAAATGTCAGAGGCCTCGTGATCAAAGCAGCCAATTTGACTGCAGTTTAATATAATTATTTTTTCTCTTAGGCATCATCAACATCTGCAAATACAAAATGATAAAAGCTCTAAAACTAAGCTGCAGCAAGCTGATCTCCAGGATTAAAAATAAATGGACTCTGAGGATGCAAAGTGCTTTTTAAACATTCACTGTGAGCGCAAAATCTGAAGTCTACATACGGCTGACAAGTCTGCAGCCAAATCTGACCGCTGCGATCTACACATTTATTCAGTGTATCAAGTGCATGATCAGATGCATTTGTCAAGCTGGTGTAAGCCTACATGCGTTTTTATATTTCAGTGACTTGAATCATAACAGTGAATTTATCTCTGCATTTAAAGGGGGGTATCGTATTCTTTTTTCATTAGTTTCTCCAAGTTGATTTGGTAACAGTAGAGCGTCTCACAGACGTTACTATGGACTGCAGTTCTCACAAGACTCACTGCCTCTGCCTGTAAAACTGTTACCTCACACAGTAGTTGGTGTCTGTCGGTCTGATCAGCGGTCTATGAGTCGCAGTTATGCCGACAAACACGTCTACCTCTTCAGCCTTTGTCCCGGTCTTCTGCTGCTCCTCCCGGTGTCACTCATCCTCCAGATCTGCTCTTTACTGCCCGAGTGTCTCCGGGTTCGTAAGGTAGAGCGGACAGACCGGTCCTAACCCTAACCCACCGTGCCTGTTTGCTCTGCCGACGAGCCCAGAAACACTGCAGCTGCAATAAAGCGGTCGAAGTGACCACCGGGGGAACTACGACTCACAGGTGTTTTACCTACTAACCATGAGAATCACACAAGCACAACCCATTAACACCAGAGTGAGAAAATGAGCGCTGATGGAAGGGAAGCTCAATAAAAAGGGCAGGTAAGCTCGCCGGTATGGCAGAATTATTATTTGTGTGATTGTATTTGTGAGGTTTGTTAACATATATAATCTGTGTGCCTCGTTAAGTGGTTAAATACACATTAAAGAGGTTAAATGTGACCCTTTGACTGGTCGGTAATTATCAATATCAACCCTGCCCATGACTTTCTACCAGACTCGACCTCCATGTTTAGAATGACCCAAATTCAGATCGATGGAGATTGAATATTGAATACGATCATTTGCTTCCAGTGTGTCATCAAATTTAGGGAAAGTCCTGATTGGCTTGTTAAAAAAGATAAAAGTAGGGCGAGTGACGTTTTTAATCAGATACCAACAGCTGCTGCGTGACTTGCTAAGTGCCATAGTAACGTCTGTGAGAGAACTTTCCCTCAAAATGGACCATTCTGGTTTTCTAGGATACCCCTCCTTTAAAACCTGCAGTTATAAATACACTGAGTGTTTGATTGGGTGTCTGTGGATGCTTCGTCTCTAGCTGTGCGACTGGCTGACTGGAGCGTACTATGGTGAAGGGGTGGTGGGCTCGTCCCAGGTATAGTCTCCTGTATAATCTGGCTCTGATATGGGGCCAGTTCGGATGAATGGGACCAGGTCACAGGAGTCCGGCGTCAGAAGATACCCAGAGAACGAGCTGGTGCTCTCACGGCTGGTGTACATGCCGTTGGTGTAGCTGTCCTTCACCTGCAGCCACACCCGGTCTCCCATCGTCAGATGCAGGACGACAGTCTGACTGGTGGTGGAGTGCGAAGTTGTTTCTGTAACTTTCACAACCGGGCGGTGGTTGACGAAAAGGCCGACCTTAAGAATTTTCTCAGCGACAGCCAGGTTAAAGGAGAAGACGTAGGTGCCGTTGACGGGGGCTGTGAAGATGCCTCTGAAGGGGTTAAAGTTCCCCTGCATGTTGTTCAGGACACGATTGAAAGGTACAGGGAACCTTGGATTTGGAAACGACTCGTTGATGCATGCGGAGAATGACGACTGAATGGCCGGGGAGCAGGGCCCGCGCTGCCCCATCATACCCATATCACCCTTGTCACCTTTTGGCCCCATGGACCCCATATCACCCTTGGCACCAGTGTCACCTTTCTCCCCCATAGTCCCCATTTCTCCTTTTGTTCCATTCATTCCATCTGCGCCATCTGTGCACTCACACACTCCCTCGTCACCTTTATCACCCTTCATGCCGCTCATCCCGGGGTCGCCAGCTCTACCCATGTCACCTAGATCACCCTTAACACCTTTGGATCCCTTGACTCCCATGACCCCAGGCAGGCCCCGGGCTCCGGCTGGTCCAGGGGTGCCTTGTATACCCGGTGGACCCTGGACACTCTCGCAGGAGGCAGGACATATGCCAGTTTCTCCTTGGGGACCCTGTGGGCCTGAGGGGCCATCCATTCCTCGGTCCCCCTTCTCTCCTGGAAACACACATGAGGAATATTTGCTTTACATTTTGATACCAAGTCAAGTGGAAAAGCACGAAACCCTCAAACATCTTAACCTCTGGATTGTCTTTTGAATTGCCTCACATGCAAATATTACAAAATAAAGAGTGTGTTGCTCTCTTTCTCTGCAGTGATCCCCAACATTGTTCTTAAGTTTGGAGCATTATGAAGCTGCGGAAACTGAATCTGTGTCTCCAAAACCAACAGCAAATACACCAACAACAGAACAAGATGGTGTATCCTCTCCAGTGTGGACTCACCGTACCTCAGTCGCTGCTTCCAGCTTACCATCCTTTTTGTTTAATTGCTTGATATAAATTGTAGCAGCGCATGAATGAGCAGAGTGATAGTAATACAAGGTGCTGATGTGCTGTTAAAACAGGTGAACATGCACGACTTTCTAAAAAGAGGCAAATCTTGTGATCTCAGCAGACCTTTGAATCCTCGCTCGCCCTTCGTCCCTGTGAAGCCGAGAGCTCCAGGCTGCCCTTTGGCCCCATCGTCTCCCTTCTGACCTGCAACGCACAAAGACAGGAATTACTACAAGATAAAACGATAACATGCAGTTGCAGAAACAATGCGTAACTGACATTTATATTGAATTTAACATGAAGATGTCAATTTTTTGGCGCCATCTGGTGGCAGAATGTCTTTCTACGCCCCCCAAAATCTGCCGAGGTGAGAAGAAGCAGCTTGAGGAAGATCTACCTGTAGGCGCTCAGGCCAAGCTGAAACAACAACGATGAGGTTTTGTGATGTTAGTCATCACCAGCGCAGCGACAGAGTTCCTGATGCCTAACTCACCCTTCATCCCCATTCGGCCTGTGAATCCTGGCTGACCTTTCATCCCCGTCATCCCTCTGATCCCAGGACTTCCAGGTATACCTGAGCAAAGATCAGAGTCAGGTCAGTGTACAAAAACATTTATTATACATGATCTCATTTAATTCCCCATGTGACCCGATTTAACTCTGTTACAGTTAGATACAGTACAGATACTGTGGGTGAACTGTTCCTTTGATAATCTATGGCAAACTGTGCCTGACAAGATCGGAAGCTTTTGTTAAAGGAATAAACAAGAATTATTCGTTTAAAAAAACAAAACAAAAAACAAAGATGTTGCCTCTTTAAAGTGCAGTTGTTTACTTCCCACATCAGACCTGACAAACAGAAGCTGGTTTCTGGCTCTGAGTCAAATCCAAACAGGTCATTTACGGTGATCTACGTACCTGGAGGGCCCATGTCTCCACGGTCTCCTTTAGGACCCATGGTGCCCTTGCAGTGCGTACAGAGGCAGAAAAAAGGGATCTGGTCCATTGGCATCCCGGAGGTCAGCATCCTGTCACAGAATTCCGGGTCAGGCAAGGGGGGCACCCCAATGCCGCTGACAATCCGCATCCTGACGTCAGTCATGTTTTCACTGGGAAGAGGCCACATGGGCGAACCGCTGCCCTCGGGAATCCGCATCATGTCGTCAGTCATGTTGTCACTGGGAGGAGGCCACATTAGTGGACCACTGCGGGTCCTCGGTGACATCTCGCCTGACTCAGACGAGTCAGGCGGTTCAGCTGAGTTAGAGTTAGAGAATTCACTGAAGTCGTATGGCAGCCTGGCTGAGCAGAAGGAGGAGAGGACGAAGAGTCCCAGCAGCCTCGGTAACATCTGGAGGAAGAGGATGATGGGAGCCGAGAAGAGGCAGGTAAGATAATTAAACCAGGAAAAATCAGCGTCTTTACACGTCATTCATCAGCGTTCAGTCTGTCTGTTCAGATTTCTTCAGATGTTCGTGTCGTATCAAGTTGACATCACATGAATATGAGCTTTCATGTCCGGAGGTGGCGGCGTTACAAGAGAAGGCGTCCTAACATTCATAAGTGTGAAAGCACTGGATATTTTTAATGATTTAATGTTTTTTGCCGACAAACAAGGTATTTTGACCTAAAACACAATGTTTTCTAAATCCAACTTAAACAAGTAGATTGTTTTTGGCTAAACGTGACCAGAGCAGAAGCACAGCGTGGTCAACACTCACTGTGTCATCATCAGGTAACATTCAGCCAGATTCTAGATACTTTGATTCACATTTATGACTTAACTGCATTATTTTCCGTACTGCTTTATGACTCGAGATCGAGTGGAAATTGTCTGAAAAATAAAAATTTCCTCTTGAATCTTTTTCTCCTGTTGGTTCCAAAAAAACATGTTTCTATGTCTGATCTAAATTATTTTCCTCTGTGTTTATGTTTTGTTATCTGGTGATAATTATTTTTTTTATATATCTTTCAAAGTTCTGTATATTTTTTGCAATCTATGAAAAACCAAAAATATTTTTGTGAAACTGAGTACAACATTTAAAAAAAAAAAATCAACTTAATTAATTAATTAGTGAAAAAAATCATGATTAAAAAAAGTTTCTTTGGAACAATTTGGAAAAATATTCAATCAGATTCTTATTTTCCACACATGAAAAAAAAAAATATTTGGATTTTTTTTTTCACAGATGGAAAAAAGATGCAGAAGTTTTTCCTCCTCACTTGATCACAATTCATAAACACATGAGAGAAAACAATTCAGATCACACAATGGATCAGAAAAATACATTCTTCCATCCGTATTTTCAATCCTCTTGTAAAAAATTTTAGGGTGGTTACCAAAAAAATGTTATGATTTTTTTCTCTAAAAATTTTTACATTTTACAGATTTTTTTTTTTTCATAGATGGGAAAAATATACAGAACTTAGAACAAGCTCTTTTTTCCCCCTTTTTTTTCATTTTGGAAGCTGCATTTCACTTCTTTTTCATAATTTTCATTCTTCAAATGAAAATGAAGGAAAGTCTTGAATTGAAACATTTTAGGTAGGACACTGAGTGGTTAGTAAAAGATATTTGTCTTGTTCTTCCTGCTGTAGTGATGTCACACCTCCACATTCCTTCACCTTCACAATGTTTCTTGGATGCAGTTTCACTTCGTTGTTGGAATCCAGCTGAGCTGCATCAGATGCATTAAGTGACTCAGTGGAATCAAAGATGTATTAAAGCTATTTTTTAATCCAAATACGAGACTTATCAAAATAAGAGCACTGAAAGCTGCACCAACATTGATGAACAGATTTCGGCACTTGAGCTCCAAAACCTTCAGCCTGAAGAAAGAAACACAATCCTGCTTCTCTCTCGCGTCGTAACCTCTGTGCTGCGTGACAGAGCGGAAGGATTCAGCTTTTAAAAGCTAAAAGTCTTTGCCGGGACTCAATTTCTCTAATTGTGCCTCATCTAATCACTGATGAGCTCATGAGTAACATTTCAAAACTGAAAAACTAATTATGAGATTTTTTTTCAAATGAATCATTTGGTGAATTTGTTTTCTGCGTCTTTGCAGAAATTCAAAAACACGCTTGAACGGTTGTTTGAACAAAAAGCCAAACTAAATAATATTCCAGCCTGAGCAGCTCTCAGATTTAAAGGATAGAATCCTGTGGGGTGTTTTGACTCACCGCTCCGTCTGAGATGTGCAGCATCGTCTTGAAGAAGGACTTGTGGGTGGATGAGCAGGATGCAGGAGGCTTTGATCCATTTATAAACCTTCGCTGAAACAAAACTTCTTTCAGCCTCCGTCTCACCTGCCGGACCCGCAGACAAAGGCTGAGGATGGAGGGGGAGGAGGGGGAGGCGGGGAGGGGAGGCCCGTCCTCATTGTCCTGCTGAGGAGGAACTGGGCCTTCTGCCTGCGCCGTGACCTCCTTCACCATGAAACAGCAAAAACATATTGAGAGCAGAAAGAAGAGACGCCTCTCTGTTTATCTCTCCATCGCTCTCCACCCTCCTCTTTCTCCCGCTGTCCTTTCAGAGAGAAGCTTTCCACTTTTATGTTCTCACCTGTTTATCTGCCGTCCGTCTGTAAATCTCTGGAATATTCTGTCCGACCCAGAACAAATGTTGGCGATGCACTGGTTCAGTTCTATGTTCTGGTCCAGGTTAGGAAGAGATCGTGGTTTGGACTGAAACACCGGTTCTGTCTGTACAGACGTGGCTGGAAAATGTCCCGATGAATAAGATCACCTGACGTTCTGTCCGTTAACCCGCGTGTTCAGTGTTCAGCAGCAACACTTCAGACTTCAGCCTCTGAAGAAGAATTTAGAACATTCTGTTCTTGGAAGACTTTTATCTTCTTCAGTTTATCTCCGTCTACATTACATCGAGCCTTTTTATCAGCAGACGAAGCTTCACATGTCAGATCCTCGTCAGTGGAGCTCTCACACTCTTTCTTGTCTTTCTTCCTTTCCGTCTCTTCTTATTTCATAGAATATTATTTAATAGCTGCGTTTACATGAACCCTAATGTTCCACTAATAACAGGAAAAATACCTCAATCAGAGTAATCATGCCTTGTTAACCACGCGAGAGGCTTCAAGGCAGACGGCCCCACTGCTGATGAAACACTTGTGGGGATGTAAACACACATCTGATCACTTTTTAAATGTTTCCCGTCAGAATGATTTGGATCTGATCGAAGACTAAGAACGAGGGATGGACTGATTATCGGGTCGATATTCAGCATTTTTGCTGTTGTCAGTGTCTGTGATTATTCTGTCACACTGTTGATAAAATAAACTAATTTAGAAATGTGCTGCTTTGGCTCTGAAGCAGCTTCCTCTCACGTCACAATGAACATCCTGTGAACAATATGCAAAGTAACTGCATATTTTGTGAAGCTGAAGTGATGTGGTGCAGTCTGTCAGTGAACGTTTCTTCATCCTCTAAACGAACAGCTCGGTTGGCACCGAAGCTGCTCGACGATACAGTAACTCAACACTGGACCTACTTTATCAGCAGAGCACAATGACTCAGTTTTGTAACCACCACGTGGGATTATCTGGATATTAATCAGACTAATTACAAACACAAATGGAGACAAGTGAAGACTTGTGGACTTCGTCACCACCCGCTCGTCCTCGTGTGCTCTTTACTTCAGTGTGAAGTATTTTTTTCGTTGAGGGATTTGAGGACTTTCTTCACCTCCCTCTCTCTCTTTTCTTTCACTGCTTCCGTCTTTTTGTTTTGTCACTTTCGGTGTTGATGAGCGATCAGATAAGAAGCTCGGGCAGTAAACAGATCTCCTTCACAGGACCTGCTGCAGACACCAGGCGGGAACAATTCAGCTGAAACTAAAAGTGACTCAAAGACAAAACAACAGTTTTCAGGTCGTCTGATTAATGGAAGAGACGACATCTGGTTGTTGGTCACAAGAAATAGTTCCAGGAAAGTAACTAAAAACACGTCAGAGGTTTTTCAGGGCGTCACATTTATATTTCCATACTGGTTCCATTTGGTTGATTAATTAATAAGCAGCTGGTTGAATGTTAGGAAGCAGTCGCTGCCTCGTTCCAGCTTCTCCAATAACTGTTTCATATCAGCTCAGCTCAAAGCTTTTGGTTCTGATCTGATTAACTCACATTTTATAGACTAAGTCACATTTTGATTAGGAGAAAATAACCCTCTGATTAGAAGAGAATGATGGTAAGTTGCAGCCCTGAAGTGGATCTTCATGCTTTTATTTTCATGCTTATTTTCATTTTATTTTCAACTAAAAAAAAAATGTTAGAGCTGCAGCGTCATGCGTCTCCTTTAATCCGTTAATTGTTCTCCAGGCTCAAGACTGAGATAATGTGATCATGAATTTAAGAACAGGTTGGACTTATTTTTGAAATTATTTTTTAAATCTTAATCTTTAAATCTTATCCGGTAAATTCTGCCTGATGATGCCTGAAAATGTGTCTTGATCAGAATATCTATTTTAAAGTTTGTCATAATCAGAAATGTTCTGCACGTTTGACCAGAAACATCGACTGCACATCAGAACTGAACTCTGCAGACTAAACGACTGATCCGTTTATGACAAACTGTTCCTGGGAAGTTCTCGGACCACCATCACAAGAGAGACACGCCTGGGAGCGCCGCGCCCTCCATGGGCACTTCTCCAGAACACCCGGGGCTGAATCGCCCCTGGAACCAGAGACGGATGCTTTATGCTCCAGCTTTTATTCTGAAAAATCAAAACAGCTGAAGACACAAAGGAAAACCGAGCCAAGAGAACCAGGCTGAGGCACAAGAGAAGACAAAGAGATGAATAGTTAACCTTGATAAGTGTCCTGGTTTCCACAGCCGGCGGCGCTCAGCGACACCCCGGAGGCCGTCCCGGGTTTCACACCTGTACCTGTTGACTGTAAACAGCCTGTTTGAAGGGTCTGACTGTGTTTACAGAGGTTCGCTGTCCCGTATGTTGCCCTGAGGAGAGAGGTCACGTTCACAGATCATGTGACTGCTGTGGCACACATATGATATATAAACAGTCAGTGTGTCGGTGTGTTCACAGCTGAACCACGTGGTTCTGTATCTCACCTGTCTGTATCTCACCTGTCTGTATCTAGCCTGTCTGTATCTCACCTGTCTGTATCTCACCTGGCTGTATCTCATCTGTCTGTATCTCACCTGGCTGTATCTCATACGGCTGTATCTCATCTGTCTGTATCTCACCTGTATCTCACCTGTCTGTATCTCACCTGTATCTCATCTGTCTGTATCTCATCCGGCTGTATCTCACCTGTATCTCATCCGGCTGTATCTCACCTGTATCTCACCTGTCTGTATCTCACCTGGCTGTATCTCATACGGCTGTATCTCATCCGGCTGTATCTCACCTGTATCTCACCTGTCTGTATCTCACCTGTATCTCATCTGTCTGTATCTCATCCGGCTGTATCTCACCTGTATCCCACCTGTATCTCACCTGTCTGTATCTCACCTGTCTGTATCTCACCTGTATCTCATCTGTCTGTATCTCACCTGTCTGTAGCTCGCCTGTCTGTATCTCACCTGTCTGTATCTCACCTGTCTGTATCTCATCTGTCTGTATCTCACCTGGCTGTATCTCACCTGTCTGTATCTCATCTGTCTGTATCTCACCTGTCTGTATCTCACCTGTCTGTATCTCACCTGTCTGTATCTCAGCTGTATCTCACCTATGCTGATGGCTGCTGAGACCGCTGATCAATACGTCTGCTGCCTGTTTTTACAGTTAATATGCTGAAGCACAAACGAGCTGTTTCATGGCAGCTTTAAAGGACCAGAACTAGAAATCTTCACCGCTCCGCTCGAGACCTGATGACAACAATCTGCAGGAGTTTGAACTCTCTGAATTACTTAGTTATTTTCTTGCCTACATTTTTTTATGTAATAACAAACCTGCAGATGTCTGTACCTGCCTTTATTACCTGGAACACACACAAGTCCTCATCCTCGTACTGAACTGTTTAAATCTAATAACAGTTGTCTTAATAACAACGCTCATATTTGCACCTGGCTGAGGGTTTTAGAGTCTTGTTGTCTTGACTTCTCGTTGAGGAAACTCAAACTTTTGTCCCGTTATTTTACAGCAGCTGGGTGAAGGCAGCTCGTCAGTGAGCTGCAGAGATGGAGGTCGTCGTCGCTGCAGGCGCTTCACAGGGCTTCTGTCTGTAAGAGCTCAGACTCTGGTGGAACGGGCCTTGGATCGGTGCTGGAGGTGAGTGGGTGGAGGTTAAAGGGGAGGTGTTTTCTGTGTGTGTGTGTGTGTGTGTGTGTGTTGACAGTGCTGGCAGACAGTGTTCTGCTGCAGACTGTGGACTCTCAGTAAACACTGGCAGTTAGTTATTAACACACCAGAAACAGATCAAACCATCGTCTCTGTCCGCGGCTTCCATTCTTCACACGTAAGTACAAAAACTCTCCGTCTCTGAAATCTTTTGTTTCTCGGTTTCGCCGATGACACGATGGTTTTCTTGGAGGTGGTCTCAGCTTCGCTCCGGGCTCTGCAGCACCTGTCGGTCAGGTGGTGGGGTCAAAGGTTGTGAGGGTTCAAACAGGGATGGTCTCCTGCTGTCTGTGTGTGTGTGTGTGTGGAGGCGTCTGTGTTTTCAGCTGCAGAGGATCAATACGGTTGAAATGTTCCACAGAAGCTGCAGAGCGATTACTTCAAACGTTTACTTAGAACAGATTTGACCCGTTTTGTCTTCCGTCTCGTCTCCAGCTGCTCCAGAGTTCATCTTCTGATTCGCGTTCATCCGGTGAGTCACATTCAGCGTCATTTCTATGTGGATTATGAATATTAATGTTTGTGTCAGTGTCTCTGAAGCGCCGTGTGTCTGCTCACGTCTCATTGGCTGCAGGTTTGACCGAGGTCATGTCCCGCCTCGTCCTCTGTGTGTCCGTCATCGTCACTCTGTGGTCGGCGTCGGTGCTCAGTCTGTCCGGTGGGTGTGCTGAACCAACTTATCGGGCCGTGACTGTGTTTTTCCTCTCGGCTGGTTTGTAAAAGCAGCAGCCATCGGCAGAGATGATGGAGCAGATTGTTCTAGAGTTCTAGTTTCCCCAGTAAACACCACGACCGCTGTCATGCCCAGAGACGCTCTGACCGCTCTGGAGGATCACTGATCCTGAGGAGCAGCAGGAGAGACCGGGGACGGGGCTGAATATGTCGGTGTGTTTCCTGAGGAGACTACAGCTCAGAAACTGCTGTATTAGAACCACAAGAACAGAAACAACCAGAGCTACTGTGAGAGTTCAAAGTCTGAGTCAAGTATAGAGACGCAACCAAGACAGTCAACCAATCAGAGGCGAGTTGGTCCAGTGGGTTCCATCATAACGCCTGACGGTTTCTGCTGCATCAGGTTTTATTTTTTGTCTATCGTGACGACTGAAATGCGACTTGACATCAGAACTGAAACGTAAAAATATTCAAGTTACAAGTTAAACCCAGAGAAATAAGATCTAAAAAAACCAGTCTGCTGCATTAAAAGTCTTTCGGCTGCTGAATTCTTCGTCTTCTCTTCTGGCCGCTCAGTGTTCTCGGACCCTCCGAAGGCTCACATGCTGCTGCGCTCTCGCCGGGCCAACTCCTTCCTGGAGGAGCTGAAACCTGCTTCACAGGAGCGCGAATGTGTGGAGGAGAGATGTGACTTTGAAGAAGCCAGAGAGATTTTCCAAACCAGGGAAGCCACAGTAAGACGTTTTCTACCAGACATTCGTTTCGGTTCTGCCTCTGAAACCTCAGATGTCCGAGTTTCCTTGAATGCATCAAAAACAAATGTTTTTATGATCTCTTCCCACAACTGCTGTCTGACCGTGAACACATGGGTGAAAATATACAACAAAGTCTTCTAATCCTGCTGCAGTTCAGTAATAGTTGAATCCTTTTTGTGTGTTTGCAGCTGGAGTTCTGGACGGTGTACACAGGTACGAAACTGAACCAGTAAACTTCTGCTCTCCTGCCTCTACATGTTTAAAACAAAGCATTAAAGACCTGAATGAAATATAAAATCTCTAAATATTTAACTGATTTCCTAATAATGTCGACGTTGTTGCACCTGCATGTTCAGCTTCAGCAGAGTAGACTCAGCGTCGGTGCTTTGCTTCTTCTCAGTTACCTGAACGACCGATAATTAAATGTGTGGACACATTAAAGGATCAGTTCACCTAAAAAGTTGAATCCAGTCGTTATCTTCTTTCTCCACAATGACATAAATTTAGGTAAAGAGTCGTCGTCCACAGAACAGTTCTGGAGCTTCACAGTAAAACAGAGTTGCAGCGTTCTGCTGAACAACTGAACAGCTGCAGATTTGGGAACCCAAAGAAAAAAAACCCAAAACATAAAATTGGCTCCAAACAGCTCGTCCTGTAAAATCCCCGAGACGTCGTTTACATCTCGGTGGCTGCGTAGCGACATTCCATACCAGTTTGAAACCACGGAGACATGAACATGAAGGGTTTCTGTAAAAATGTTTTTTATTTAGTGGCTAAAATGTGACAGTGAGATTCAACTTGTCTTTTCTTGGCTCGTGCCAGAAAACAGCAGAATTACAAGATATCACTTTCTTTCTTTAGTAAATAAATATTTTGTGTAGCTACAAAAAAAAAAGAGTGTTGAATCTATTTCAGGTTTCAGAATTGATGCGTATCGATAGTCTCATTCGTCTCCACCCTGCGACTCTACAGAACACTGTGTGAAGTGTTCTGATGTGTACCGACTGTGTTTCAGATGGAAACCAGTGTGACTCCAACATGTGTGTTCACGGCGCCTGTGTGGATCAGTACCAAGGCTACGCCTGCCGCTGTCACCACGGATACGAGGGCAAATACTGCGATCACCGTGAGTCTGACACCGACGACTGGGATCGTCATTTACCACTAAATAGTTAATGAGCTGATTCAACTTCTGCCGTAAAGTCTTAAATATGTGACTGTTTACATCGTGTTGTTTGTCGTCCAGGTCAAACAGCCACTAACTGCTCCGAGGATAACGGCGGCTGCGACCACGACTGCACGGAGAGCGAGGACGGCCTGACGAGGAGCTGCAGCTGTGTGAGCGGATACAAACTGCACGACGACGGCAGGAAGTGTGAGACGCACGGTGAGGAGATCCACGATGGTTAAATGGCTCTGCGGGGTCCAGGTCCGGGTCTGGGTCCAGGTCCGGGTCACTGCCGGCTGGACTGATTTCTTTCCTTGTGTCATCGTCAAAACTTTATATCTACTTGACCGAAAGTTCAAAACATCGTTCACTTTCATCTCCGCCTCTGAGTCGACTGAGTTTCTGTCACCTGATCATTTCAGTTTAATTTCAATTTAAGTCATGATCCAATCAGATTAGAGCCTGATGCTGATAATAGGGTCGATAACTCTTAAATACACAGAATATAAACATCAACGTTTATGATCAATAATCCCTCAGATGTGGTTATCAAACACTTGTGATGAGGATGGCAGGATATTTTACAGTTTAACAATAAACTTTATTGTCTTAAATGACATCACTGCATTCAAACATTAAACTTTTTCTAAAATGATTTTTAAAAATAATGTAGCGTTTGAAATGCGTCACTGCTGTTTGCAGACAGAGAGAGCTCTGTGTTTTCTAATTAGCACATGTCCAGTGGAGCTCATCACTTTTAGGATGAACTGTTCCTTTAGGTTGAGTTTCAGTCTTCATGTCTCTCCTGCCGGCTGTAATAAAAGGTATTATTCAGGTAATGTTGATTAATATCCAGTTCTGATGGGCACTGGAGAGCTGACAGAACCAAATACTACCTCTGTGTTTCCCGGCAGGTCCCTCGTCCTGCGGTCAGCTGCTGATCGCCAGGTCATCTTACGCTAAACCGATGGAAGGCCCGATGCCCTGGACGGTGGGAGGGGAGGTGGGAAAGAAGGGGGAGAGTCCCTGGCAGGTAACTTCAGTGCTGCTCCTCTGAACTGCTGACACACACAGAAGAACACAACACATGTACTGTGACCCGAGCTGAAACAAAGATGATCTGCCAACTGTTTCTAGTGATGCTCGATAGCTAGAAAATTTACATGATTGGTTATCGACAGATAATTATAACTTTACTGATATAGCGCCTTTCAAAAACAGTTATTGAGTCCATCACAATACAAACAGGGTGGAGGCAGGAGCCTGACTGCTGAAGGCTTTAAAAAAGGCAGTAAAATCTTAAAATCAGCTCTAAAACTCACAGACAGCCGGTGGTGGATCTGCTCGACAGGTCGGAGATGAACCAACCCATAATGACTTTCTAGCTGATAACACAAAGCCACATTGCTTTAGTTGACTTAGAAGGTGGCGGTACGCACCTTTAAAGGTGGTTTGCCAGCAGCTAATGCACAGAAGAAGAAGAAGAACAACAACGCTGCTGTTGTGCTCATGACGTAGAACAGCTGCACCTGTGTAGAGCCGCACAGGTCGTCGCTGGTGTGGATGTTTTTCAACTTCAGAGAGAGACGACACGATTGTAGCTTGCATCGTTCTACACAATTACTATACAGCCTTTCTATAAACTGAAGTTGTAAAGTTAGAGTTGGAATAGTGAGTAGATGAGTCGCCCCAGATGTGCAAACAGGCTCACTGATTTCTGGGTTTTAGGACTATCGCACTCTATAGTTGTCGTTTAACACCTGTAGCAGATTTGGCTAATGTTGGTTTTCTCCTGTCATTTCAAATCAAAGGAGATATCTGTGTGTGTTAACCATGAAGGGAAATTCCCCTGGATTGTTTCAGAGGTAGTCGGTAGGTAACGGTTTATTTCACAGCGTGTTTCTGTCTGACCTCTTCTCACCGGTGTGAAGAACAGGTGATGTAACGTTCTGTAACTGAACTGCAACCCTTTGCTAGATATCTGTCGCACCTTTTTGTGGGCAGGTGCTGCTGCTGAACTCCAGAGGACATTTTCACTGCGGCGGCGTCCTCATCGATGAGAGCTGGGTCCTGACGGCCGCTCACTGCCTCGAGGGCAACCTGAGATTCAGCGTACGACTCGGTGAGTTCCACTCTGCTGACAGAAAACACTGAACAAAGGTCATCAGCAACAGATCTTTGGAGCGATGGGTCTCATGCAAGCCACGCCACAAACGGGTTCATTCTTTATCTAGAATGTTTAGAGTAATTTAACAGAACCACACATTGGAGAAAATACACTGACAGGAAGCAGTAAAGTAGCTACTTACCGTCTCCGCTAACTGATGTTCTGGGGAAACCTTGTGTCTTCAGGTGACTACGAGCGTATCAGAGATGAAGGCACCGAGGTCATCCTGAGGGTCGTCGAGATCTTCAAACACCCAAACTACTACAACCGCAGGGCGGTGGTGGACAACGACATCGCCCTGCTGCGCCTAGAGACCCCCGCCCCCTTCTCCAACTACATCCTCCCCATTTGTCTGCCGGGACACGAGATGGCCGAGCGAGTGCTCCACCTCAACGGCACCCGCACCGTGGTGACCGGCTGGGGCAAAGAAGACCCGAACATCAACCGGTACAGCTCGGCGCTCAACGTCATCAAAATCCCGCTGGTGGACCATGAGGTCTGCGCCCGCCAGATGTCCAACAACGTCTCTAACAACTTCCTCTGCGCCGGGATCCTCGGACAGAGTGTGGACGCCTGCACGGGGGACAGCGGCGGACCCATGGTCACTCTGTACCGAGACACCTGGTTCCTGCTTGGCCTGGTGTCCTGGGGCGAGGGCTGCGGCCGGGTGGACAAGCTGGGCATCTACACCAAGGTGTCCAACTATAATGAGTGGATCAACAAAGTGCGTGAAGACTGGGACAAAAGTCATCATCCAGCAGTACCCCAACATGTCTGAACCACCTCGACCCAAAACAGTTGGTCCAGTCTTTAACTCACATAGATCCCCTCAGTCCAGTAGAGCTGTAAAACACTTTATAAATAAACTGATTCTGTCTCAAGACGCTTCGGTGTCCTTTTTCACCAAGACTGTAGTTTTAGCCACCTTATCTAAAAACAATGACAGACTATAAACCTGAGTGAATCACTAGATTATTTCTAGAACAAAATGTCATCGGGTCAAAATTACACAAATAAGGGCAATAATAAAAATATTCCCAGTCCAAGTGCATTTGACCTCTGACGAAAAGTCATTATGTCACAAAGAGTAACAACTGAGATAAAGTAATAACTGTGAAACTTTGAACCTCTTCAGAAATACAAAGTGCATCATTTAAAAAGTGATCTCACACAAAGCAGCATTCACTGAATAATGAAGACTTTATTAAGATTTAAAACTGACCCCAGAGCAGCAGCAGCAGCCTCGTGTTACACACTGACAGAACAGCTGCTCAGACTCACTGAGACATTCATACTGAGGTCTGATGTGTTTTACAATGACATCTACTTCATATTATTGCTTTTAATTCTAAATGGCAGCACCGCAAAAAAACAGAAGTCACACCTGAGATCCACAAACACACATAACCTCATGTGCATCAACATCCAATCACTGGACAGAATAATATCATCGGTTCTGATCCAGATCGACAGTTTTCACAGTATCAACAGAAAACACTGAATATTCAACCAGCAGCAGATTTATTTCCTACAGTGATGATCAAACGCTAAAGTCTCATATTTACTGCATATAAACTGTAGAATAACGTGTTTCTTACCTTTTTAAACCTGAGATTAAGTCTAAGTTGAGCACAGTTTAAGACATTAGATGGCTCGTTGAGTGTTAATCATAACGTATGTTGAAATAAAAACTTCTATAACTAGATGCTGTACAACATTCAGTGGAACCTGTGATGAACACCTGTTCCATCAGATGTTCTCGGCTCTATAAGCAAACTGAAAGCTCAGGTGACAGTACAGAGGTGATTTACAGCGGCTCGGACCAGGACCAGAACTATGACGGAGAGGACAGAGAGTCGGAATATTTTCACATCTTACTGATTGTGGAGAGACGAACCAACACTGTTTACAGTCTAGAAACATCAGTTTGAATGAAGCGTGTTTTACATTAATGAGGCGATTTAGTTTTATCCTGAATTCAGACGGAGTGCGGTTCTATTTTTCTGTTTCATAAGTAAAATGTGCGTCTTATTATTTCCTTTGTTGACATTTTACAAACTACTATTTTGTGCATTCCTACACTTTTGTTTTTATCAGTCTTGCAGGAAACGAACAAGAAACCAATTGTTGTGCTTTCCATAACAACAGTAATAAAAAGTGAACTAAAGCACAAAAAAATCCTGATCGGCTTCATTTTGTTAATGGAAACCTTATATTTGATTTAATAAATCGTTTAATATTAAATTAAAGAATCTTACAACTGTTTGAGGTCAACATTGAAGTCTCGACCTGCAGAAACTGTTTGTTTGATTTATAATTCATGAGTAGAGCTGCAACGATTTATCAATTAGGTGTCAACTAGTAAACTAATCAACAGCTACTTTAATAATCGATTAATCAGTCAACTTTAAATGTTTTAACTTTTTGTTTCATTTCCACCCTGAGAGTCACTTTATTGAGACTTCTCATGCTTCAGATTAATGTTCAGACTCATCAAACCTGCACTGTGAATAATAAACTGATATCTTATATGGAAATGCTTCCATCTAGAGGTAGAAGGTGGAAGGAGGACACAAAACATGAACACCTGAGGATATAATGCACGCAAATACAATAATGTTGCAGTTTGTGATTGTTTCCATTTCAGATCTGAAAAAGTTGATTGAATCTCTTGAAGGTTTGAGTTATTTCAGCCTCTCGTCACACGTGAATGTTGGAAAGTTAAACTGATAATTGATTAAAACTCTGTTTCTCTATGATGAGTTCAATATATTTTATTAAGCTACATGTCTGACCTACAAAGCCCTGATTCACAAGGGACAAATGTTCCTGTCACAGTTTCTAAGCCTACAGCACCTCGTCTGTACAATAAACGACTGTTTACAGTATTTTCTTCTAGACATCAGAACACTAACTGTCTATCTCACAGAATACATTTGTTTTTTTCGTTTGTTTAAGCACTTTAAGTTAAAGTTACGAGTATTATTGTCCTGCATTTAGTAATAAACATATCTTTTTAAATTACATTTACCACTAAAGTTTCTATTCTCTTTTTATTGCTATATTTCATGAAGTCTACTGTTGTTACTTCACTAACTTCTACTTTTTATTTGTGCCAGCTTCTATTTTGTCTGTTTTATGTGAAGCAGCTGCTGCAACACTGGAAACTCCCTGTGGGATCAATAAAGTAATCGATTACATGACGTTTCCTTTTGGAAAAACTGTCAATCTTCTCAAAAGAAGCTAAATGAAGCTTCATGTCTGCTGAGGTCGGTTCCAACACTTGAGACCCAAATTCAGTGTCGTAAATTCAGAAACACAGTCAGAAAATAAATGAAAAATACTTAAAGATCAGAAAATATTAGATCCAGCAGAGTGTCACAGGAGCAGAGTGAAGGTGTGAAGGTGGACAGAGACGAGGTCGTTCACCTGCTGCCTGCTTTCACACCAACATGTTCAGGACAGACGATCAGACGGACGTCCTGCTGTCTGTCAGTCTGTCTCTCTTCGTCTCCTCTTCAGCTCCTGTTCGTACTTCTGCAGCTGAGACATGAAGCCGGGGTTCGGATCGATCACATGACGAGCCGTCTTCACTTTCTGGGAACAGAAACAAGCGTTCCGTTATTAAATGTGTCTCTGGAGGTCATGAAACATGAAACGTTGGAGGAAAAAAATGTAAATCCACGATTCAATCTGACTTCAGATCTTAAGGTCTCGATACTTACTATGTATTGGCATCACATCTGGATCAGTAAAGGTCAACAGATCTTTGGTTTGACAACTGTCTTTTACATTTTCAACCTCTCCTTTAAAGATCAGAGTATTAAATTCAAATAGTATTCACCAAAAACAAAACAGCAAACATCAGCCGCACGTTCAACAAGAAACAACAAAAGACAGAAATTGAGTTTGTTACAAAGTCTACAATCTGCCAGAGTGAATCCTCTTCACAAATCAATAAAGGATCTCTGAAAAAGACAATAACCCAACATCTCTGAGGCGGTCAGAGAGTCCGACCAGCTGCTCGTCTTCATCACACAGGAGAGGAGTCTGGAGGTGAAGCTGCAGGCTATTGCTAAGCTAGCTTTGTCATCTTTCTTTGGGTTTGGAAATTAAAAACTGTCGCGCTCATTTCAGTCGATTTTAAATGTAGAATCTCAAACGGTGACACCTTCAGTCACTTTGTAGGACTTCTGAATTCACAGTATCGACCTCCATTTTACTGCCATGCAGCAAAAAATATCACAGCTTGCAGCACTGTAGAAAAGATAAACGGCTGACTCAGTGACAGGACGGCGTGTCGCTCGCTGAGGGCACCTTGGACACAGACAGACTTTAATACGAGCTTGAGTTTCAGCTGCAGCCTGAACAGTCGGTGATGTTTCTGACCTTTCAACAGCAGCTCAGAACAGAGAGACACGTTCATGTGCTCCACTGATAAACAGGTGGAGGCAGAACGCTGCAAAGACACACTAACAAGACGAGAACCAGCAGCTCCAGACCCGCATCACCATCAGGGGTGCTGTGAGTTCTAATGGGCTCAGGACGACTGAACATCTCAGGTCACCGTGATACCGTCCAGCATCACAGTATTATTAAACGGTGCTGACGTCATCTTCCTCTACTGTTCTAGTGTTTGGAATCTGTAGTGTTTATTCACTGAACTGGTTTAAAAGGTTTTTCTAAGGGGGACACAAAGTGCCAGCCGAGCCTGCAGTCATGGTGACAGGCCGAGTTAACTCCACTAACATCAGCAGACTGACAGGAATCACCATCATCAATGATGAAAATTCACCACGATCAACTCGGTTCAGTGTTTTATAATCACGATGTGCGATAAAAACTTTTGCCATCCCGTCCCTAATTTTTACGATCTTCAGGTGGTTGAAGTTATTCAGTATTTCACAAGAAAAACAGCTAAATCTAAATAAAGGCTGAAAGAGAGAAAATAATATGAGGGAAACATCACCAGCTGAGACTTCGTCCATCTGGCTCACCTGCAGCGCGTCCGTCAGCGTCAGCTTGCGGTGTTTCATCAGGTAGGCGATGCAGACGGTGGCGGAGCGGCTGCGTCCGTTCTTGCAGTAGACGACGCTGCGTCCTCCGCGGTTCTCCTCCTTCTGGATGGCGTCGGCGCAGCGGTCGAAGTGGCTGTAGAGATCCTCGACGGGGTCGTCGTACACGGGGATCTGCAGCTTCTTGATGCCGGCGGAGGGAAACGGCTGCTGCTTGGACACGTTGATGCAGAGCGTCACCGCCTCCTGCTGGATGAGCTCGTCGCTGCAGGCTGACCGCGCGTTGCTGATGAAAAGAGACCTGGTGACTTTACACAGCTGCAGCATGCTGGAGAACTGACTGACCCTCACAGGCTTCCTTACTCAGGCCCTCGGAGGTCACTGCCACCTGTCAGAGAGAGGAGAGTGCGAGCGTGTCAGACAAAGACTGAACAACTTCTTTCCTCTGACCGTTCGCTTATCTACTGCTGAGAAATTAAAACAGTTGGTTGACTTCACTCTCACAGACAAACAGCCAGCGGCTGCTGAAAACACTCGTTCTAAAATGTTTCAGAACCTTTGACCCGCTAATCCTTCAGCCGCCATCAATCAAAATCACATTATGTATAGCACTTGATGCATCCTGCTTGAATAAAGTCTGATAAACTAAATAAACACAGTGAGTTTTAAATGTTGTTTAAACGAACATTCAAGTGTTTTGGATGAAGAAGAAGTTTCTTCATGCTGTTTTTCCTCTGAGCTGCAATTTGTTTTAAAATATAATTTTAACGTATATGAACATTTTCTTGCTTCGTTCAATGATATCAAACGTATATTTTTTTGTTTCATGGCTGTTAGATTTTAGTAATTTGACGTATACTCTCTTTAATTTTACTTTCTCTCATTTCAGTGTTTTTCCGGCGTTGTCTGGACGGTTCTGTGACTGTTTTTGTTGACTGTGTTCAGACATCTGCACAATAATGTTGCTTCATTATTTTATTAAAGATGCTAATAAATGAAAACTAGAATGTCACTCAGAAGAGCACAAACCTCCGCCAAGGACAAACAGTCCCATAAAACATATTTACATCCACTAGATCCAGATTCTTATGTTGGATTGGCACCACATTGTACTCACTCAGAGACACCAGCCAGCTGAGTACAGCCGACTGTTTTCATCCAGATTTATGCATTATTAACTGAGAAATTAACAAATATGTAGGAAATACATCTCATCTCACAACAAATAAATTCCTGCATCCGTCCTTTTTCTACAGATCGGCACTGTCAGTTAATCTATTCTGGGCTCAGACTCGTCCTCCATCCAAGTTTGATGGGAATCTGTTCAGCAGTTTTCTTGTGATCCTGCTGACAAACAGACACACACAGCTGAAACTTCACCTCCACGGTGGAGGGACCAGCTCTTTAACTCAACTGTCTTAATTTCTCTCAGCAAACAAACGCAGAATAAACCACATAATTAAATAAAAAGTACACATCATGATGATTATAAATAAAGACACATGTCTCAGCGCTGTGAAGAACGACTCTACAGTGACCTACAGCGGTCAGTGAACGCCTCACAAGGACAGAGTGACTCACATGCAGCCGTCTGTCAGCTGATCTTCAGCCTCCTGTCGTCACACAAACTCTTTCTCTCGCTGGCTTCTGACAGAAAACAGTTTCCTGCTCGCTCCTGCAGACGGACCGCAGACGGTTCTGGCTGATCCGGTCTGTTCAGGTCTCCTCATGACCCCGAGCTGCTCCGATCAACACACACACACACACACACACACACACACACACACACACACACACACACACACACAGCCGCTATAATTACTGCATGGACTGTGACAGCTGCTCTGCTCTGGGTCCTAATGCTCATCCACTTCATGACGGACAGATTAACAACAGCAGGACGCGACTGTTCTGAATGCACATGTGTAACAGAGTTAAAAGTACATGAGAACTGTTTATTTCTTTAAAATTATGATGTTGAGAATTTGTGACTTTTACCTCAATGACTTGTTTTTATTGTTGTATCTTGTGTGTGCTGCTCACAGTGCCGTCTGCTCAGGAGAAGCTGTGTGTTTATTATTTACTGTGAAAGTTGAAACCTTTGGTGCATTTTGCTACAATGTTCTTGTTTCTGTTGTTTCTAACAGTTTTATGTTGTTTTGACGATCTATTAATGTAACTTTTTGGCACAGCACACGACTTGAATAAAGTGGCGCTGCAGAGATTTTCCATCTTATTCTTGCTGTAAAATCTGCATGTTTGGGAGCAGAAGTGCTGTGAAGAAAGATCAGAAGGAAATTAATGTGTTATATCGTCTTCTGCAACAGCAAATAAATGGCAGAAAACCGTCCTGGAGTCGCCTCCTTCTGTGACACATGCATGTATGCACACGTGAGACTGCAAATCATCATTGGTCGCATCCGAAAGTTAAAAGATTATTGTTTAAATACTTGAAATCGTCACAGTTTTTGATTTTGACTTCTGTGTTAATATACTAAATAACAATGTACAGTGATCAGCTCTGTCTCAAAGCTATCAAATAAATGGAGTCGACTGGAAGAACATAGCAGCAGAAAATGGAAATACTCAATAAAATACCTGGAGTTTGTACATAAAAGATGAAATCCACTCAGCCTGT
>CAEMYA010002153.1:0-13500 GCA_903131615.1 Diplodus sargus
CACAAGTTGTGTCTAAATGAATTCACTGTTTCTACACAGCTAAATGTTTCCTGAGGAGAGAAACAGAACGTTGAGTCAGATGTGAAATGTCTGTAAAATGTGAAAAGAATTGTTGTTCTTCCTGATTTGTAGCGTTTCAAACTGTTCAAACCACAAGATCCTGTCGACCAACGAGCTCGACACCTCTCACACATTTCAACAGTTTCTACTGCGATGATTGAATCAAACTGATGAAGACACAAACAGTCTGATAACACGAGTCTTTAGGAGAAAAGACACAAATCACACATGAAAAAGTGACATTAAAAACACACATTTACCTTTTTGTCTGCAGGAAGAAATCATGTGCGTCACACATAGACAGGAAGTGAAAGTGAAAGTTAGAGATGGAAACACTCACACAGGAGGGCGAGACATGAAGACACACCTCCTGATTTCTTCGTGTGAAAAACACTTTACACTCCATTTATGAGAGAAAAAACATGTTATCAGAGCTTTGAGCGACACTACAGAATGCAGATGATGATGTTTCATTGTCTCCTCCTGTTTATTGTAATGTGCTCCACTGGACACATGATGGAGACACACAACCACATATGGTTCCAACACAGGGTTGATAATGAAATGACAGTCTGTAAACTGCTTCATGCTTCACTAATGACACAACATATATACAGTTATTAATGTAGAAATATACATAAACATGAAGAGCATCTTTTGAATCTGTCAGAGGAAAACACAAATATAAAAATCTGTTCATCTTGGTCCATTTATGTATGAAGTAAAACGAGTCTATAACATCTCCACAATCACAATACGAAGATAAAGGTCAACCTCTGAACATCTAATGTTTGAAAGTAAAAGGCATTAAGTTGAGCATTATCAACGTAATTTAACTGATAATTTGAGGTTTTAAGGTCCCTTTAAGTTTAACATATCTGGCGTTTGACGCTCAAATGAGTAAAAACTGAGTATAGAACCAATACTTACATTTAAATGAGAGATCCGCGCCACTTGAGGTCGCCATTATTTATTTATGTATTTATTCTCTTTGGGCGCGCAATGAATCTTGAGCAATTTGTAGCCGCGAAGGATAGTAGCGGTGTGTCCTCCAGAAACAGGCAAAAGAAGGAGGCATTTGTGGGGAGCATTTGGAGCACACTTTGAATTTGGACAGGCTTCGCTCGGCGTAGTGACGTAATTGCACTTCAAATGCGCACTCCGAAGGATGCTGCCCCTGAATTTGGACACAGCCACTGTCAGACCTGTGAAACATACGGTACTTTTACAGTAATTATTCCCGGTGATAAACTGAAGGTATCACGAAGGTATTTCAAAGTACGCTACGTTGTGGCTCTGAGTGACTTTTCATAATAAAGTGTGAATATAGCAGCATGGAAGCTGCTAGTTAGCTAGCTATGCTCGCAACACTTGGTTAGTTGGTATGGTCTTCTTCTTCTTCTTCTTCTTCTTCTGTTCAGTATAACAGCGTCTATAAATGTTGCATTAGCGCAATCTACTGAAAGACACACACAAGTTGTGAATTGTGTGACACAAAATGGCGCAGAAAAACAGTCCCAAAAAGATCCACAGCAAGAGATGGAGATTCACAAATATATTTCCACTGAAAAATACCAAGTTGATATGCAAATGATGATATACAAGTTGCAAGTTAGATGGCACAGATACAGACTCAGATTTACAGATACAAGTCACTCTGCATTTATTTGTGAATAATATTGAGACTGTTCTAGCTCCATAAGCATGTGTTGTCAAAGTTTATAGTCAAGGGGCGTGTTTTTTATTTTTTTTAGAAGCTTTTTAGAACTCCAGATTCTCGCTAAACCCTAGATTTACATACACATATATACATATATATATTTATTATTGTGACCTTCTTATATGTTTTCATGTTATGTCTTATTATATTGCACTGAGCTGAGGCGCATCTGTGATTTCATCGTCAGCTGAGCCTACAATGACAGTGAAAGAATTCTATTCTATTTTGGAAGAAGGAGGACTGTTGGAGCTCTTTTACTGATGAATCATTTATTCCTTTGTGTGGAGAGAGAACTGGCCACACAAAGGAGAATAATTTGACATCTTAAATAACATTTGAATTATATGATCCAGAAAACTGTAAACTCACTTGTTCTGTCGTCACTATATGCAACATATCTAAGAACCAAAGGAAGCAGCAAGAGCTCGTTAGAGGAATTTATCAAATAACACAGAGTAACAAAACATAACTAATAAACATGTTCATGTCTGTAGCTCAGGATTATATAACAGAGGAGCACATCTACAATAACACATGATCATAGAAGTCAAATCATTAGTAAATCATACTGGTTACTATCAAATACACTCATGTTATACTGACATTATATCATTGTGTTAAAAGTAACAACCAAAACTCAAAACTCAAAACTCCAAAACTCATCAGAGTGGAATCCTGTAAATCAGCAGAATTTAAGGCCGAGGTTCATGAAATCAAAATGATTAGATGATCTGAAACACACGATAAATATATTTACACATTAGTAGATAGAAAGAGACATTTCAGACACTTGTGGTGAGGAAAGGAGCAGGACGAAGCACACTGCAACAGGAATGTTGGTCACCCACCAACAGTGACGGACTGGGAACAAAAAACGGCCCTGGCATTTGCACCCACCAGCGGCCCATGGGGGTGGTGCGCGCAACAACAACTACACCCCGATACATAAAACACATTAATAAATCATCAGAGTCAGCCGCTCCATAATAAAAACGTGTCTTAGCGTCACGCAGTCATCCATATCTGGCTCATATTCCTCACTGTCCTGTCTTTCTCCTGTGCTGGTGCTAGCAGTATTTGCGCTAATGTTAGCTGAAGCTGCACTTGATTTTAAAAACAAATCTGTCGGTTTGCAGCATTTTTCACCGTCAACCAACAGTGCTCTCTGAGATTTCTCTCTTTTTCTCCGCTCTCCCCTTGTGTTGCTTGATACCTCGATTTATTTTTTTGCTAGTTTAAACTCAGTCAACTTCCAACTTACAACCTCCAACTTCTAACAACCACTCAGACGGTCCACTCGATTCAGTCTTGAAATTCCCAGAAGGCATTGCTTCATTTTACTTTTGCAATCAACTATTCAAATAAAAAAAAAGCAGGTAGATTTGTTTTATTTCAAACCATGCACGTTTTTGAACATCTGAATAAGACATTTCGCTACAAAAGTGATATAAAAGTTTGTGACTGTAGAAGGTAACTTACCTTTTACAGTCACCTACAGTTGCAAAAGTAAAATGAAGCAATGCCTTCTGGGAATTTCAAGACTAAATCGAGTGGACCGTCTGAGTGGTTGTTAGAAGTTGAATAAGTTGCTATTGATACAGCCGCTCCGCTTTACATTTATTAATTTAATTATTTATTTATTTATTTGTGAGGCGGCCGCCAGCGGCCCAAACACCAGGCGGCCGCAGTGGCATTTGCCCACATTGCCCAATGGCCAGTCCGTCCCTGGCTCTCTACCAAAGTCTCTGTGTCTCAGAGGGTTTCGTCACTGAATACACACAAAAACGGAACTCTGAACACAAAGTGTGAAAACTCAAACCTGGTGCATCAAAATCAAACTGCAGACTGAACTCTGAACACAATCCTACTGTTTTCACTCAATGAGGCAGAAGAGGAAGAGGGGGGGAGGAGGATGAGGAGGAGGATGAGGAGGAGGAGACCTCAATAAAAACAATAATCAAGCTTCATAAAATCATTTCAGTGTCAAAGTCCAAACCTCAGCTCCAGTATCAGAGTCCAGCCCGTCCCCTGAGGCAGAGACAGGATTTCTACTTCCTGCTCTGATTCTAACAGCCTGAAGAATCAAACGCTCTGAATAAAGCAACATGTTGATGACTTCAGTGTTAACAGACTCTGATGTGTTGAACTGACTGACAGTTCAGTCAGTGTGCAGTCACCTCACCACACTGTATTATTGTTACCAGGTAGAGAATCAGGAGGTTCACTGAGCTGATAATGACTTAAGACAACAGAAAACGTTCCAACAACAACAACATTGTTAGAACATTGTTAGAACATGATGGAACGCTACAGGAACGTTTCCTGTTCGCTGGGATTATGTTGACTTACTGAGTCTCTGAGGGAACTTGTCCTCTAAATTCTGAAGGTGGATCCATGGACTGGTGGCTCTTGGTGGACACACAGCAGGGCTCAGGTCCAGGTCCAGGTCCAGGTCGGTCTGTTCTCTGCTGCTCTGGGCATCAACACAACACACACAGAGCTTTGAAAATAACTCTCCAGTCTGACCTGTAATGTGGTCTGTAGCTCCACGGCTTACTGTTAGGGAAGCAGCGTACAGTCCGGGTTGGCATGGTGCTACGTTCACAGAACCTGATGTATTCAATAATGCACTTGTGATAGATAGAGCTTCCCCTCCCTCCTCTGGCAGCTCGGCTACACCCCTCCAATCAGTAATGATTCCTAACAGCCGATACTAGATCATTTCCTGGTCAACTTTAAATGCAGACAGCCGGCCGGCCTCACTCTCTCCTTACCCAGCACTGTCATGAATGATGAGGTCTAGTTAAGGTGCAGGGCTGAGCACTTGAGCCGTTAGTCCGGTGCTCCTTTTTCCATTGGTGCAGCACCCATCATGTGTGGATGTGTGGCTGTAGCATGTGAAGTCCCCAGATATGCCGGCTTTTGGTGTTTGAGTAACTTTCTGTATTTTCTTCACAGTGCTCAGATATTCAGTGCATATTAGTTATTTTATATCTTGTGTATGATACTAGGGACGGTGAAGTGACGTCGATTCCTGGTGCTGTAGCTGAGCTCTAGGCACTGCTGTTTTTGCCCCTTTAAATATGTTTTTGTGAATTTATGGTTACCCTATCTATTAAGCATTTCATTATAAATTGTTGGCGTCATTTTGTTTTCTTCCTAGTTAAGTTTTATTTCTTTGTTTATCTTTTTTGTAAACCAACATTGAGTTTCTATTCTCTTCTGGAGTCTTCTCAATGCCAGTACAGGCGGGCTGGTCATAGGCTTACAGGTGGTGGCTCACTTGGTGGAGGATTTCCCCACTCTGAGTTCTATTTGCATGTTTAATATTTTTGTTGTGTTCTAATCTGTGTGTCTTTTTTACTTTGCAGTGAGTGTGTGTGTGACTTCCCCTTCTGGTATCTGGTGGTGGCCCCTCTTCCCTTCACTCCCCCACCCCTGTGTGCCTCCCTGATACAGTTGCCTTGTACTGGTAAATGCTTCAGTATAGTAACATGTTTTTTATCAGAGTATATTTTTAAAATGAAATGGCCTGAATTTTGAGCCAAATTGGCATGTTATCTGAGTGTGAACTTTACTTGTCTAAATTAAACTTGAACTTTGTTGAAAACTAGAAATTCATCCTTTTTTACTTCAAATCAAAGAACCTGTATTCAGTGTGGTATTCTCTGGGTGAAACTCCCAGAGTGGCGTTGTCGCATTGTCAGCGATATACAGCTGCCCTGGTCACACACTGTTTTATTGTCTCTGGTGGGGCAGTCAACATACTGGTGGAATGTTGGGAGTGCTTTGTCCAGTGAAACATGATTAAAATCTCCAGTGATGACTATGAAGGCACCAATGTTTGATCCAATCACTGCCTAGTATTTTTAAAGCACCTGCTGTTCTGGCTTGTTCTTTAGGAGTCTATTAAAGTTTGTCATCTTAACAGAGCTCAGCTTTTTGACTTCCTTTGATTTATTGACACTTTGAAACAAGACTAAAAACTGCACGGGTCAAGAAATGCAGAGTTTGGATTGTTCCGCTGTCTCTGGTAGTTTTTTTTTTAAATCTAAACTGGGACTGTTAACTAATCTTTTCCTACGACACTAGAGTTAGACTGACAGCATTTCTAATTAAAGGCTTTGTTATATACTAGAACAAGATATTCAACCTTGTTGACCAATTATTCAAAGATTAGGAACATAAAATAATAACTTGATTCTGGTTATATTGGCCAATTTATTGTATACTATATTACAATAGTAAACATTTTTAGTATTAATCATTATATTTCACTGATAAGTTTTTGATTGGTTCTGTGTGTTGAATATATTTTCAACTGATTTAAACATCCACAGAAACAGCTTGTAACATTTTGAAACATTCATCGTCTACATCAGCTTACAGGCTTCTTCTTCTTCAACAACTCTTCTATTTTTGTCTTTGTGTCATATGTTGCTGTTACATGCTACTTTACATACACAAACATGCTTAACTGCAACCTGCAGACAGCTGAAATTTGTGTGTCACACATCACACAACAAATCTAAAACACACACTGACTGTAAATATAGTGGAAGGAGCCACCGTGACTTCACCCGTGGGTATCTGAAAGGCCAGAAGGAGGGTCAGTATCTTTATTTATAATACGTGATACTTCCCTGAACTCTCACCAACATCAACAAGAGAGAAGATTAGCTGTGAGGACCCTCCTACACGCCTGGAGTTCAGCAGCTGATGTGGTCACTTCAAGCCTCCAGGTCGCATGACAAAGGACAAATCACACACTGTGATTTTTATATAGAAGAGAACAATGTGGGAAAACTCATCAGACAGAAAATAATCAAAGCACATTATTGTTATATGTTTTAAAAAGGGGTTGTAGTTTCTTGGCTGTCTTCATCAAAGGTGTCAGCTTGTAGTTTGATGATAAAAGAATTCTGCGGAGGCAAGGTTGGGTGAAATAATAGAGCACTCTTTATTGAAACAGATCTCAAGCCTGCGACTGCACACTGTTTGTTTTTTTCAAATCTATGGCAACATAATGCCCAATGCTTTGCCCTCTGCTCTAACAGAAATCCTCTTGAACCCTCTATCTTAGGAAATCTACAAATTACCACCACCCCTATCTCTAGTGTGCGGGCCTTTTTAGCATCCATTCGCCCATATATACCTCCTTCTTCTAGTTGGTCACTTTGGTGGATTGAGGGCCCATCTATCCTATAGGAGAAACAAAGAATGGGTCTGCCTCACACCCCCTATGAAATAACTTTTGTATGTGTTGATTGACACTGCTGATGTCATCTAAAGTGGACTGGATGGTCTCTGTATACTTAGATGGAAATGTATATGTTGAGTCAGCTCCGAACCTCTGGCATGAGGGCTGACCTCAGTTCAGACCTCTGTAGGTGGGCCTCTTCCTTTAGCTAATCTCTGACACCACAGGGCCAGTTAATGGCTCCTGGACATGTGAACCTTTACACTGTCACATTCCTACACTTGCCCAAAGGGAAGCAACGTGTCCTGTCTCATCCTGTCCTGTCACTATTGAATCAGAGCTCAGAACGTGTAAGAAACACAGAGACACTACAGGGTCTTTCAATGTAGACTAAGTCTGAACTGACTCCTGTTTGTATCACCCAAAGCATGATGGGGATTCGAGGCCCTCACAATCTGAACTTATTCAATTGGGAATAAAAAAGTCACCTGGGGCAACAAAATACATAAAATGTATTATATTCACGACTACCGGAATATTATTTTTAAGTATTAACACTCAGAATGTGTCAACAACATGATTATTTACATACAAATGATGGAAATGTTCCAGAAATCTTTGATGATCGATATCATAACTCAGTTACAAAAAACTTTGGAATCATATTTGTGAAATGATCAGTACATATTTTAACACTTTCAAGTTTGTGGAACCGGAATTTAAACCCAGCAGCACTGTGTGTGTGTGTGTGTGTGTGTGTGTGTGTGTGTGTGTGTGTGTGTCTCCTACAGAGACACTGATGATTCAGATGACCAGAACCTAAACCCAGGACAAAGAGGTTGAGAGAATATGGTGTTGAAGGTGTGGAGGTGGATCAGTGAATCAGAGGAGACTCTGAAGAAGGACAGAGTGCCAGCAGGACAGTCCACATACACTGCTACTCTGTTAGAGTCGGAGGAGGAGGAGGAGGAGGAGGAGGAGGAGGAGGAGAGGACTGTTCTTCTGTTATTGTGCCAGACAGAGTAACCACCATGATCAGAGCAGCTCAGACTCCAGGACTGATTATTCCATCCAAACAAACAGTCCTCTCTGTCTCCTCTCCTGCTGATTCCTCTGTAACTTACTGATATATGAACCCTTCCTCTCCACTCGACCTCCCAGTAACAGTGACCAGTCAAATCATTTCTACACAGCAGCTGAGGCCAGTAGTCAAACCTCTCTGGATGATCAGGATATGGCTGCTCCTCTCTCACATATGTCACCTTCCTGTTGTTGTCAGACAGTTTGAGGTTTGTATTTACTGTGTTTGTGTCCACTGTGAGTTCACAGACATCTGATGGAGAGAACAAGAGACAATACAGCAGCAGTTTATCATCTAACACAGCTGATGGTTTATTTGTTGCTTTATTAACACACTGACTGTTAATTAGATCAAAACTTCACAATGACTCATCTTTTTGGATCTTCTGTCAAACTGACAGTTGAATGCAGATACACAAGCTTTAGATTTAAACTACTTTAACATGTGCTTCCTTGTTTTCATTAATTAAAGTGAACACACACTTACACTTCCTCACACCAGGTTTCAGCCTCTGCTGTCCACCATGTTCCACCCTGGAGGAAGAAACAGAGTCAGAATGATCCTTCAGAAGCTTCCTCATCAATGATCTTCATAAAACTTCACGCAAATCACCATTAAGACAAAAGAGCTGCATACATTAAACTCACTTCATACACATTTATTTATTTTCCTGACATTTAATAATGCGAAGTGGCAAATTGAAAATATATTACACATAAAATAAAACTATGACTGAACTTTAAACCTCGACTTTTGAAACAAGATAAACAAGACTAAAAATTATGACAACTGGACAAACTCCTTCTGATGAATATCAGGTCCGATTATGTATCTAAACACTTTCTGACAGCAAAGTTAATGCTTTTAAACATCTTTTAAACAAAATCAAAGAACATTTAATAACCTTGAAGAAATAGTGAATGAACTGTGTTCTCCTGTTGTGTCAATCATGAAACAGAAAGTTTTCACGCGTCTCAAACTAAATCTTTAGTGTTCAAATACTGTAGCTTTCATTCACAGCTGGCGTCAAATAATTACATTGAAAAACAGAATTTGTCAAACAGATTGTGTTGTAGTGTCATTAAATGATCAACAACAGATGGTGGTGTGATGTTAGTCAGGAGGCTCAGTGTGGACAGGTACTCTCAACACATTTACGACTGTCTTCACTGTTATCAGCAGTGCTGCTGGTTCAGACTGTGAACCAACAGCCTTCAGCTTGTCAGTGTGACAGAGAAACAATGTGTGAGCCCTTTTTTTGTCTTTTCATACCTGAGAGTGTCCAGTCTCCAGTTTGAATTGTCCCGTCCAGCCAACAGCAGCTTCACACCTGAGTCTCCTGGATGATTGTAGTTCAGGTCCAGCTCTCTCAGAGAGAAGGGGTTGGATCTCAGAGCTGAGGCCAGAGAAGAACAGCCTTGCTCAGTGATCAGACAGCCTGACAGCCTGGAGACCAAGACCGACACACACACACAAGCGCGCGCGCACACACAAGCGCGCGCACACACACACACGCGCGCACACACACACACACACACACACACACACACAGGATAATGCATATTAATAAATGTGTATAATAAAGAATAGTGAATATAGTGAATAGAGACGGACATTCTGTGAATTACATCGTTTAACTATGATTTAGTTTTTTGTGCATGTAACAACTGCTTCCTGCCTATTGGTCCTGGGAGAAAGGTACTCCTCTTCCTGATGTTTTTTTCCCCATCAAAAGGTTTTTCCAGTATGGGAAGTTTGCGTCAGTCAAGTCGAGGGTCTAAGGACTGAGGATATGGCTCACTGAACAGATTTAAAAGCCCAATGAGGAAATGTGAAACGTGAAAATGATTTGGAACGTGATGTGGCCAGCTGCTTTAGAAAAAAAAAAAAAACGTTTACACAAAAGTGTGTACCTTTCAAAAATATTGCACAGTGTCCAAAACTCCTATAAATGTTTGCTACACAGTATCTGAAGCAAAGTCTAACCTGATGTCAAGCAACATTTGAGTAGTGATTTAACAAAAACTAAAGTTGAACCTTAGGGTTTCCATTTTACAGCGTAGACTCTTCAGTCCAACAGATAGCGACTTCACTCCTGAATCCTGCAGGTCGTTGTTACTCAGGTCCAGCTCTCTCAGACTAGAGAAATGGGAGCTGAGAACTGAGGACAAAGGTTCACAGCTTCTCTCTGACAGATTACAGCCATTCAGCCTGAAAAAAAGTATAGTACACATATGAAGAGTTTTCTCTGTTTTATTTAACTTACTATTGTATTTTGATACACTCAGTTTCAGAGCAGTGTCTGAAAAGAGAACTGGAAAAATGACAACATAAATAAAAGTCATGGTTCACCCTGTGCATGTCTATTTTAATCCTGACCTGAGAGTCTCCAGTTGACAGTGTGGACTCTTCAATCCAACAGACAGTAGCTTCACTCCTGTATCCAGCAGGTTGTTGTGACTCAGGTCCAGCTCTCTCAGCATACAGGACTGGGAGCTGAGAGCTGAGGACAGAGCTTCACAGCTTCTCTCTGACAGATTACAGGCACTCAGCCTGAAGGAGAGTTAGTGATACTGTTTCTGTCGTCCACAATAGCAAAGACATCCCATCTCTGTATTATTGTGTTAATGAGTTGAAAAAGCAAAGGTCTCGGGTGATGAGTAGATGTTTAGACGATTAGTGTTATGCATTGCTAGCAACTCAGTAATTTGTCAAAAGTTCAGGAGGGTTAGCAATTCTAATTTTGTCAATTTCTGTAATTATATCCTCACATTCAACTTGTTGTCCATGTCATATTTGTGTTTTGTGTGTCAGGCAGGTAAATTACTTATCAATGGACGTTCAACGTATCTTTTAGTTTGCTGAGATATTGATGTCTATCAGAGAAAATGAGACACATCATGTATGTTTCTGTAACTGAAGAGCTGACAGCAAATTCTTATACTGAAATCAGCTGTTACATCATACAACACTATCTCAACTGTCTCCAGAAGTTAAAGCGGCCACAATGTCAAAGATTGGACACTAACCAAAGAGTGCCTTTGGGGCAGATCATCGATCACTGGAAACAATTTGTCTTTACTGATCACTTATCAAAAGGTTAGTTAGTTATATGTGGCATAATGAAACCAACATTAAAATGCTTAGGAAATAAATAATTATATTCATCTTACATCAATTTAAGAACAGAAATAGGTTAAAACAAAATCAGAAGTTACCTAAACACTGAATTTGGGGAAAAAGTATATGTCACATTCTCACTTGTCTCAATCTTTGAAGTGTTAATATTCTGAAGCCACTGTACCACCACCTCATCACTGCAAGTACCAGGTTACTTTCAAGACTGTCAGAAGATTGAAAAATGTCCACTGATGCAAATTGTCTGTACCTCAAAACATCAAAACGTCATAATCATTTTGTGTAAATGTGCTGTGTTCTCAAATAAAAGTGCAGCTCAGTTGACCTCATAATGTTCCCCCAAACTCTCAGTACTGCTAAGTGTGTTTAGCTCCACTATGAGCTTTAAGCTCTGTCATCTGTTACCTCTGTTAGCCCTCATAGGGTCTCGAAACAAATGAGTCAAGTTGTCTCACTACTGTGGCAGACAGAAAATGAATTATACTTATAACGAACAGACAATCTCAAGTGATAAATGTAATGTGTGTTTTGCTTCAACTATGACAAAGCGAAATACACTTCTATGCTATGTTTGGCTATTTGATCAAGTATCAACAATCATTCTCCAGAATGACTCACCCCACCTAAACTAAAACTAAAGAAACAATGCAGGTTTTTTTTTTAAATTGATCAATAAACCAGAATCAGAAAGAGTTTTGACAGTAAATAGCAGTGATCTGTTCACTTACAGAGCTTTGTTAGAAGCTTTGACCACTGGCAGCAGCCTCAGAAGAGCCTCCTCTGAAGCAGAGTATTTCTTCAGGTCAAACACGTCCAGATCTTCTTCTGATGACAGTAATATGAAGACCAGAGCTGACCACTGAGCAGGAGACAGATTATATGCGGCGAGACTTCCTGATCTCAGGTACTGTTGGATCTCCTCCACTAGAGAACCATCATTCAGTTCATTCAGACAGTGGAACAGATTGATGCTTCTCTCTGCAGACAGATTCCCACTGATCTTCTTCTTGATGTACTCAACGGTTTTATGATTGGTCTGTGAGCTTCTCTTCTTTTCAAGGAGGCCTTGAGGGAGAGTCTCATTGGTCTGCAGTGAAAGACCCAGAAGGAAGCGGAGGAACAAGTCCAGGTGTCCATTTGGACTCTGTAAGGCCTTGTCAATAGCAAACCTGTGGACCTTTGTCACAGACTTTTTCCTGAAAAACATTCTCATATGTTCCCAGATAGTTTGAGTGAGCTCTGACATCACATTCTTGTTTTTGTTAATGAGTGACATCTCTACATACAAAGCTGCCAAAAACTCCTGAACACTGAGATGGACGAAGCTGAACATCTTGACTTCATCATTCTTCCTCCCACGTTCCTCTTTAAAGATCTCTGTGAACACTCCTGAGAACACTGAGGCTCCTCTGACATCAATGCCACACTCTTTAAGATCTCTTTCATAGAAGATCAAGTTGCCCTTTTCCAGCTGGTGGAAAGCCAGTTTTGCTAATGACTCAATGTACTGCATGCACGTGTTTTGGTCAAACTTTTTTGGGTCATATTTCTTCTTTGTCTGACAAATCTGAAACTCCAGGAACTCTACATACATCTCAGTCAGGGTCTTGGGCAGCTCTCCTCCCTCTCTGGTCTTCAACACATCCTCCAGAACTGTAGCAGTGATCCAGCAGAAGACTGGAATGTGGCACATGATGTGGAGGCTTTGTGATGTCTTGATGTGGGAGATGATTCTGCTGGCCTGCTCCTCATCTCTGAATCTCTTCCTGAAGTACTCCTCCTTCTGTGGGTCGGTGAACCCTCTGACTTCTGTCACCACGTCAACAAAATCAGAATGAATCTGATTGGCTGCTGCAGGTCGGGTGGTTATCCAGAGGCGAGCAGAGGGAAGCAGATTTCTCTTGATGAGGTTTGACAGCAGCGCATCCACTGAGATGGACTGTGTCACATCAAAGTCTGTGTCCTGGATTTCATCTGTCGAGCAGTTCAGTTGAAGGCGGCTCTCATCCAGTCCATCCAAAACAAACACCAGTTTAAATTTACTTTTGTCATAGTTGGTGTTACCTGATGACTGCAGAGTCGTAAAGATGTGATTAAGTGCCTCTACCTCCATGTCTTTGGTCTCTCTAATAGATTTATGGATTAGCTTAGCCAGACTTAATTTTTCATCCCTCCATAAGTTCAGCTGGCGGAAGGTAAAGGGGAATATGAGATGCACATCTTGATTGTGTTCTTTGTTAGTCCAGTCCAACAGAAACTTCTGGACAAGAAATGTTTTGCCAATTCCTGCGATTCCATTGG
>CAEMYA010002153.1:37587-63427 GCA_903131615.1 Diplodus sargus
AAAACATGAACAGTCAAACAGGAGAAAGAAGCACAAGACTTCATTATTGATCCGTCAGATTCACACCTGTACACATGACATGTTATAATGATTCACTGTGTGTGTAGATCAGAGAAGTCAGAGAATGAACAGCTGATCAAGGTTCAGTCAGAGAATGACAAGTTTCCAGGCTGTCAGACCGGTTCTGACAGAACCTCCTCTCTCAGCAGAGAGTCAGCTCAGATTACAGTCTGACTTGTTTCCTGCTGCTGATTAAATCAAACTAAACACAAAAAGGCTCATTCTAGACTAAAAGTCACATCTCAGTGTCTTAATACAGAACTCACATGCTGTATGTATGTTTAGAGAGTCGCTGGTTCTGCAGAACTGGACTTTCTCTTATTGTCACATTATGATATTAAAAAAATCACAATGAGACAGAAATGAAGACACAAACAGTCTGATAACACGAGTCTTTACAGGAGAAAAGACACAAATCACACATAAAACAGTGACATTAAAAACACACATTTACCTTTTTGTCTGCAGGCAGAAATCATGTGAGTCTCACGGGATGAAGTGAAAGAGACAAAGAGAGAAAAGAGAAGTGACGCTGCTTTACTGTCAGGCTGTTTTCCTAAAGTAAGCAAAAGTTCTGTTTTTATAGTCTTTCTAAGTTCCTTTTTTTTATCTGTAAATTTTTGTTTTCATCACAGAAAAACAGTTCACTTGGTTTCACACATAAAATACTTTCTGTTTTCCACATTATTATTTTTTTACTCCTCGGGTTATTTGTAAAGTTCTCACAGACAAAAAAAAGACTTAGACTTTGATCCTGTGAGTGTTTTTACCACCAGCTGTCAGCTCATCAACACAGGAAATACAATAGTTTAGATCAGACAGAAATAAAAAACGTCTTCACTGACCCCTCAGGGCTTCCGTAACCCGAACTTTACCTGTAGAGAAACTAAATCTCATGTATCGATCAGGGTAACAGTTATTATTGAGAGCTGAAGCCCCGCCCCTTCCTGTTCCCCTCATGGACATTATTGATCAAACATTTGTCTGGTGGTGAATGAATAGAGACAGATAATTTATTGGACTTTTTCTTCATGTTTGTGATTCATGACACCATTCAAACAGGATCAATACATTATTTGTCTCTTCATTCACTACCAGACAAAGGTTTTTCAAAATAAGGTTACATGGGGTTCACCGGAAAGGGGCGGAGCTTCAGATGTTTACTTCCTCCTTTCAGATCGATTTGTTTTCAAATGAAACTGATCTACTGTTTCCATCAGTCATGTTAGAAGAACCTTCTCTCGCTCTCACATTAGTAATAATGTCAGCAGAACATCTTTACAGACACTTTGTCTTCATCTGGATGAATAAATATTCAGTGTGAACGTGTTGAATAAAAACATTAAAGTTGACAGCAGCTGAATAAAAACCTCGGTGCCAGCAGAGGTCGCTGCTGTGACACTGAAGGATCATCTCATTCATGCTGCTCTCCTGTTCTGAAGGTCCAGCTGATTAATATTAATGAGCACAGCTGTTTGATATTCATGAACAGGAAACACTATGATGTTTTTAGAATAACACAAACACTCACACACACACACACACACACACACACACACACACACACACACACACACACACAGACACACACACAGAGGAGAGAGGAGGAGGAGTTTATTCCCGTTGCTAGGAGATCTCAGTAATGAGCTGCGTCAAATTGGACAAATTCAAACCGGAACCTGGAGACATTGTCCTTCAAAATAAAATAAGACATGGTGAGAAACCTCAGGAAGGCAGTGATACAATTAATAGAAAACTATAATAATAATTTGAACAATTGAAGAAGTTTTACTTGTAACAGAGTATTTTCTCAAAATATTACTTTAGTTACTTCTTCCACCTCTGTGTTATAGTTAGTAGAATTTGATCATTGATGTCCAATTTATGAATTTGATTTTTCTGTATATTTCATACTTGAGTGTATATTCATCTATGTATATTAACTGTAGAAATGATGTGTTGAACAGCGATGAAATATAACTACATTGTCTCATGTACTGTGGACTGACAGACAGTGCTGAGGCAAATATTGTACATTTAAATTCACTACATTGATTTAAAGTCTTTAGTTACTAGTTACTTTGCAGATTACACGCTGCTCTGAATATTAGATATCTTAATGGAGACATATCCTATCAGTTCAAACACGGCTCCTGTAAAGCCTCGTCGGTAGCCCTTTAATTTTGTGACTTTTTGACATCACTATGTCAAAAAGTAATAAACATAATAAAACTCTGGACATGAAAAAGAGCAGAACGTGTCTTCTTTAAGACTTTTACTCAGTACGACTTGTACAGGTGACTTTTATTAACGTGATACTTCAACATGACATCTTAACTCAAGTTTGACTTTTAGATAGTTTTCATCTCAGGAGCCAGGCTGCTCCTCCAGGCGAGGCTCTTATTGTGAAAAGCTCGTACCGGACGTGCCGTTGTGCTCTCCGGCTGCGGACCGACCGGTCTGCGTTGACTGAGCGGTTGTGATCCGAGCAGAGCTCAGTCAGACGGGGGGTGGATGTACCGAGCAGGATCACGGCTCTGCAGCGGCTCCTCTTCCTGCTCCATCAGCACCGACCTGCGGGTCTGTTGGTTTGTTTATTTGTTTGTTTGTTTGTTTGTTTGTGGGAGCTGCTTCCGGTCCGCCTCATGACGAGCTGCTCGCACTCCATCCTCTTCTCGTGTCTCCAGAGAGGTCGGACGGCAGACTGAGAGGGAGGCCTGCTGCTCCACCGCAACAGGTCTGAGAGGAGCTGGACCACAAAGAGTCAGAACCAGAAAACAGATGAAGAGATAAAGAGGACAGAAACAGACAGCAGAGGAGGAGGAAGAGGAGGAGGAGGAGGAGGAGGAAGAAGAGGAAGAGGAGGAGGAAGAGGAGGAGGATGGTGTGAAGGTGTGAAGGTCTGAGGGTCTGAGCTGAAACCTGCCATCATGATGCCGGTGAGTGTTTTCTCTGATTCATTCATCTGGTTTTCCATCTGTTACCGTCTCCATGGTAACACACATCCTCATCAGCACCACTCAGCTGTGACTTTTATTATTCATCTGCTCTAATGTGAAGTTAAAGTGACGGAGCCGGACCTGCTGCTCAGGGAAGGTTCTGGTTCTGTGTGCAGCCTGAAGGACCGTCAGTGTGGTTTCTACCTTCGTCCACCTGGTTCTAATGTGACATCATTCTGTTATTAATGAAATCATTTACATTCTTCAATTATAGTTAAAACACACAGTGCTGATTTTTTAATTATTTTTATTATTATTAACTAAAATCAGAAGCATGAGCAGTAGAGAGGAGCTGAGCAGAGGCTCCTTTAATTCAATCAAGCCTGATCCAATATCAAATTAATCATATTTCTCAGACACCAGCCGCCATATTTCATCCAGATTCTTGCATTATTCCCAGAGAAATGAATGAAATGTTGAAAAATGTGTCTCTCGCAGTGTTAAAGACAGTGAGAACACATTCCTGCATCCGTCCTTTATCTGGATCAGCACACATCTGGATTGTGGACCCGTCCACCGACAACGATCGTGGTGAAAAAACAGAACCTTGTTACTGATGGTTGTCGTGTTTTCTGTGGTACAAAGTTAACGTCTCGTCTGTGAGCAGCTTTAACTGCAGAACTGGAAATGTTCCCAGTTTTCATTTTAGAAATCTCATCACCATTTTTTTTTTTTCAGCGTTTGGGTTGTTAGCTCAGAGTTTCTTGTTGTTTTCTGTAGCGATGGACATTTTGAGAGTAACACCTGGACAGACGCCTGAATCTAACAGCACTTTCCCACCAACATTTGTGGGTTTTCTGCTAAAACTCACCTGTTGGCCCTGTTCCCGTTTCACGGACAGGCAGCCCGTCTTGTTATTCTTGTCAGAAGCGTTACGTTGTGCATCACTAACGTCACGTTTCACGTCACGAATGCACCGGAAACAGGAAACAACACCAGTTCAAGTTAACACAAGCGAGCAGGAGGCAGCCTGGAGGCCGGTGACGATGCTACGAGTCGAGCTGGTAAAAACCTGTGTCGACCATCACTGAGTCCACTGACCTGGTGTAAAATGCAGAGTTTGCTCATTCCCATTGCACACAAAAGCCCAAACTTAGCGGGTTTACGTGGGATTTTAAACGAGTGGAAAAGAGTCGTCCTCCAGTGAGTCACACCACTAATGGAGTCACATTTAAAGGCACGATGTGTAAGAAGTGTCCACCAACCGCAGATAAAGCTAACTGCTGCTGACTGTGTTCTTTTGATACATCCGTGATCTGTAGCTACGTTTAGCTTCAGTTGGCTGTGCAGCTAGCCTGACTACCAGGACAGTGGTGGTGTTTATACTGTTAGCACATGTAGGGAGAAAGAGCTTCACAGGCTAGCTGGTTAGCATGCTAACTTCAGTGTCTTTGACAGAACTTCAACACAGTTTTAGCTTCACATTCTGTAGACGATGTTACTTGAATGCTTTGAACAATAATTCTCACACATTGCACCATTATTCTGACAGTACTCCACAAAGCTTCTCAGCTTTTCTCCGTCTTCAGGCGCCTCCAGAAATGATGAGTGTGGTTGAGGTCAGGTGACTGTGGAGGATAGTCCAGGTCTCCTCGGGCTTCTCTGGTCTTCAGTAGTTGTGTCGAAGCTTTGAGGTGTTCGGGCTCGTTGTCCTCCTGCAGGATGAATCCTCCTCCACAAAGGTCAGACCAGAGGGTGGAGCACGTCTCCGAGGAACGGAGCGCTGCTTCAGTCTGACAACATCTTCCACCACGTTTCACTGTGACTGTGAACCATCACTCTCCGTCCTGATGGCTGGTTCTGGTTCTGCTTCCAGTTGAGATTCTGGTTCCAGTTTATAGCACTTTAGCTGTTCAGCTTTATTAAATACAATACTGTGTTGTGGTCGTCAAACTTGAGAATGTTAGTCTACCTGATGAAGCTGGGATGACAGTATGTAATATAGCTCTCCAGGTAAAGCGAACGCCTCCTGCAGGATGCTCAGGTTGAGGCTCAGGGTTCACGGCTTTTGTTGCCAGGTGCAAAAGTTGGCCCCCATAAAAACCTTTTACAGTTCTTTATACAGCTGTGACTGAAGTAGAACACATGTCTAAGATTACATTATAACAACGTTTGAATTTTGATCAAAGATGTTGAGTTGACGTCGTTTAGAGACGTTTTTGTTCTCAGGTCTAACTTCGGGTCAGAATGACGATGAAGGTCTGAATGATCTTTTGTCTCGTATACTTTCATAACTCAAAGCTCAGGTCAGGTTTGAAGGTTCAGGTTGGACCCAGTTCATCTCCATCAGCAGCTCACAGCGTGTTGGATCAGGAAACACTGCACTGCACTGCTGCAGGAGCCTCACACACACAAGCTTTGCTTGGATTTAAGAAACTGAACATGACCAGAGTGGATCAGCTGTGAAATCAGCTGTGAACCGACAGGAAACAGTGAACGTGTTTGTGTCTGCAGGTTTGATCAGGTCTCTTCCTCCTGCACATCAAATGACATTTAATAAGGGAACATGATGAGGAAGAGGAAGGTGTGTTTGAGGAAACGGAGAGCTGAACTTCTCGTGTTTGCAGACCTTATTATTATTCAGACGGTCGAGCGTGACGCCGTCCACGTCACGGCGGACGGTCAGCTGCTGTCAGAGAGCATGCTGGTCCAGCGAAGGTGAGTGTGCTGCAGGTGTGTCAGTGTTGGAGCTGCAGCTTCACCTGCTCACACGTTCATGTTTCCTCCTGCTTCCTCTAAAACACAGCACACCCTCCTCATTACACGCCGTCCTCACAGCGGTGCAGGCTGGGAGCTGGAGCTCACGGTGCTGCTTGGTTACTGTTGCCACAGAGACCAGAAACACACACACACACACACACACACACACACACACACACACACACACACACACACACACACACACACACACACTCAAGGTCATTTATGGGAACAGCATTATTTCAGTATTCCTCAGGCGGTGAGGAAGTGAAACAGGGAAGTTGTAACCTTCATGTTCATTTACAGCCGCTGCTGATTCTGACGGTAGATCAGACGGTTTGTTGGGTGTTCGTCAGGTTTGACATCACCACCGTCCTCGTCGCCGTGCTGTCACACACCTCACCTGTTCTGATGTGTTCACCTGCAGATTGTTCAGTCAGTCACACAACATGAAATATTGCTGCTCTGTCCTGTTTGAGGTCCAGCGTGACAAACAATCGGTCCCTCCAGGATTTCACCGGCTTTTTTGGGACTGTTGGGACCTAAAATTCCAGAATTTGTGGCAGAAAATGCAAAAATAGTTTCCATTTTTTTTCTTTTTCTTGGTAAAATAACACCCACACCTCAACACTTTGAGATTTAAACTACACTTAACATGTCTGTTTTTTACCTCACCTCGACTCTGTCAACACTCTAGAAGAAATAATGAATAAATAAACTTTATTTATGTAAAACCGAGTTTACAAAATGCTTTGACCAACAAGCAGAAGCAGGAAACAGAAGAAGACGATCTTACAGAATAAACAGTCGACACAAGGAGGTCGAAATATGTACAAACACACAAAGTCAGAATTATTAATTACAAGTAAAAGTGATAAAACAGACACAATAGTTTTGTGTATTTCAAACATTTCTCCTCGTGTTTTTTGGCAGAAAAGTCAAAGTGATGACTTTTGTTTTTGTTTCAGTGATGAAACATTTGATGCAGAACATCAGTGATTTCTTTGTTAAATTCGAGTCGTTACAGAACGAGTCTGGTGAGGGACGTGTGATAAGGAAACTGAGACGGTCGGTCAGGTTTTATGGGAAAGTTGTGCTGATTGAACAAAGTTTCTGACATCGTACAGACTTCTTGGTTGGTTGACTTTATATTAATTGTTGCAGGGTTGGAAAACTGAGTAACAGCTGCAGTCATTTAGTTCTGGGTGAGTTCTGACACCAGGAAGAGAGCCGATGATGTTTCAGACTGTCCTGTCAGCTTCGTGTTCACAGCTCTGGGTTCATTTCAAAGTTCTTCACTCAAACACATACTTTGTTATATTGAAGCTGTTTGGAAGCTGCATGTGCATCTTGTCTCTACGACAACAAGATCTCGACAGCCAGCGCTACACGTTGGACACTAGCACACTTCAATATCCATCTGTTTTTATTTGAATCGATGACGCAGACGCTCAAATCTCACTTTGTTTCTAAAACAGAACAAAGTGCTGAAAATGAGAACAAACTGCCAACGACCACAGCAACAACACAGATAAACGAGAGGAAGTGCTTAAAAGATAACAAATGCTAAACAACCATATGACAGCACGTAGTTAGAAACAGTGCAGAGTGGTTTGAAATCAGCCTTAAACTGTTTCAACTGTCTGGAGCACTGAACCTGAAAACAGTTCTCCTCACTACTGTTGAAGGTGCACATTCAGGATATCAGCACAGAATACATGATGAGTGGAACATCAGTCAGCAGTAATGAACCTGAGGGCCGAGTGGAGACAGAACCATGTCTATAGACTAACATCACCATGGTCCAGCTAACAAGTGTGTTAATGTGAAGTTTAAATGTGAGTTTCTGATCCAACCAGATGCCCCGATGTTAGTCTTCAGAAAGCTGTTCCTTCACTGGCTGACTGTGGAGTCAGAGTCTTTGTTGACTGCTGGTTAATTCTATTACTTAGTGACCTCACGGTGAAGCTCGAGCAGCCCACAGAGACAAGCCCGTAATTAATCAAAGCTAATCACTGACGAGGAAATATGTGTGAGTTATCCTGATGGGTATTTTAAATGTGCAGCGGGCGGCCAATCAGAACACAGGCCTGGTGTCAGAGCGTCAGCAGTAGTTCAGTGAAGCGTCCCGTGTTCATGTTGTTGACTGTGGTAGAATCCTGAACAGCAGGCGTGTGTGTGTGTGTGTGTGTGTGTGTGTGTGTGTGTGTGTGTCGTTAATCCAATACTGGTGCGTCACGTGACGCTGGCCACCATATGGCTGCAGCCGTCCACGCCGCCTACAAAACATTTGGGATGTGACCTGCAGTGTGCCAGCTGTCACCTCGTTTCCTGGAGCAGAAACAGAGTCGCAGTCACAGCAGGACCGAATGAGACGCAAACGTTCTGACTCACACGGGGAGTTATAACCTCGTCTGATGTGATGTGACGTGATGTGAGGTCATAATAGTGTTGTGTTATGTTTGATTATCTCACAAGAAGCTTTCAGCTTTGTTAGTGTAACTGGAATCCAAACATTGCTCTCCTGATGCTTTTCTAAGTTAAAGAGTGAAGGTTAGATATTATAGTCGAGAGGCTGACGACAGAAAAGCAAATGATGAGCATTTGATGATCAGAAGTTTTGTGCAGACTGACTGATGGAGGCGGGGTGAGGATCAGGGGAGCTGGACTGTTGACTGCTGATTGGTGGATGAGCTGCAGGTGTGCAGGATGATGGCAGCAGCAGGCAGGTGGAGCTTCAGGCTCGGTCCACATGTACGCAGGTGTTTCTTAAAACTAACCTTTCGTCCACGTTTCATGTCACTGAAAACTGAGCTTTTGGAAACTGCCAGTGTGAAGATATCAGAAACTGTTTTCAGTGTTTATGTGTTGTCGGTACACCAGGTGGTTTATAGCTTGTCTCCTTTATTTGGCAGACGTCTGATTAGCCATCGTGGCGTTATAGTGGACGGTTATATCTTCACCTGTTGTTTAGCGTACGCTTGACATCTCCTGGACGAGGACTCAGACAGACACACACAAAGACAGAGAGCCAACCAGGAACAAGATGGAGGGGAAACACTGAGAAACACAGGGAAGAGGGCCGGATGTTGTCAGATCAGATTCGGGTTTGATACTGATTATCAGACATGAAGGAGAGAACAGAAATATAAGTCATGAAGCGTCTCTGTGACAGTCTGTGCTTCTAATGTGCAGCTTTATTTATAATAAGTATTTTTAAGTTTCTTTTAGTTTCTTGTTAGTGCGTTGACAGAATTGTATTCTTGTGTTTTCTCCAGTCGTTCCTCTTTGTTGACAACGTGTTTGGTTTATTCATGATTTGTCTGAAGGCCTCAGGTTAAGGTCTCTATGTAGATTGATCCCTCGGGGGGACGAGGTGGGACGGCCGGGTCATGTGGTCATTGTAATACATTATGTAAAAACTAGGTTGATCTGAATATTATAGAGTAAAAAACAAAGAGATCAAGGAGACTGAAAACAGATATTTGGGACCAATTTGCAGTAAAAATGAAGTCATTTTCAGGTACTTGAGTATTTCCATGTTTTGCTCCTTTATTCTTTCTCTTCACTACATTTATTTGATAACTTCAGTTACTTGCAGATTTAGATTACTGGTGTTTATAGGCTGTTAATTGTGACATGTAACCAAACAAATAGTGTTTTAATTAGTTTGTTTTATCAGCAATCTGACAGAAGAATCACAGATACTGATAATCTGCAGACTCAAACATTCATGTTTGTTCTTCGGTGTAGCGCTTTAACAAAAATAAAACATCTGTCTTTTTATCAGAGGAAGCAAAATGTTTGACAGATTGATCAAATTCAGATTTTAGGACAAACGTCTGTAATTAGACAATAAAATGACGACAACATTCGACAGCAGCTTTCACTTCGTGTTGTTTTGGGCGTGTTTCTCTTTACTTATTTCAGTTAAACACAAAGTTGTGATCCTGAGTGTTAGTAAGAAAGTAACAAGAAGTGTCCAATGACAATAAAACAACAGATATCACAGTTTGTTTTCTTTGGTCAGTTATTGGAAGAGTTGAACTGTTGTGTCGCTGCCGTGACGTCTCGTCATCGAGCGCTCGCTCAGGATTAGTCTGCAGCTTCACGCTGATGACTCCTCATTGTTTTTGGAGAAGCTGCTGACGTCTTTCAGACGGTCGCGGGTCATTAATTTCCTCCTCGCAGCAGTGGGGGGTTTATGGGCTGGTCGTGGTATTAACTAGCGTGATGCTGTGCTAATTCCTGGACCGGATTAAGAGCTGCAGCCCCGGGAGTTTAACGAGGCCCCGGCCTGCTGACAGACAGACAGACAGACGTCTTGTGACTTGGGCTGCAGCTTCCTGTTTTTAAGCTTTCAGTGTTAATAACATGACCAGAACTTGTTGTGAGTGGGAAAAAGACTGAAACAACACAAAGGGTCAGTCCACCGATGTTCATGTCCTTCCATGAGGTAAACACATGTGAGAGGCAGATCTGGAACAGAGTCACATCAGATTTAAGACACTTTAGTTACATGTATGTGCGTCTCTGCGGTCCTGTGACACTCTGATGACTGCAGCTGCACAGCAGCTTTACTCTCGACACCCTCACTGAGTATAATCAGTGTTTTCAGCACAGACACCTTCAGTCTGAACTCAGGACGTATTGAGCTTCTATAACCGGCCCCGCTGACAGCAGGAGGTCTCACTCCACCTCCCTGTTGTCTTCCTGAGGGACAGACAGCCTCTCCTCCCTGCACGCTGATTGGCTGCAGCGTTTCCTGGTCGACCTCGGTTCGGCGAGTGACGGCAGTGACCCACTTCATCTGCGAGAACCTGAAGGAAGTTTTGGCGCTCCAGTTTCCTTCAGCGCTGAATGTAGGACAGCAGGCCGGCTGCTCGTCACACAGGCTAATTCATCTCTGAGCCTCTCCCCTGATTGTATCATTATTTTTATTAAAGGGGAAACTAAAAGGTCTCTTGATTAGCCTACTTAGTTGTTCCGCTGACAAGAGCGCTGATTAAAGTGCTTGAGCTGTTAGAGAAATCTCCCAGCAGCCACCTGTTCAGACCAGCTGATGGGCCGCGGTGCTGAGTGATGTCCACTCGGCTGTCTGACAGGCTTTGAGTCTGAATGTGTCATGTGGTGACCAGTGATTGACTGGTGATAACAAACAGCTGTTCCTGTATAAGGTGGCTGATAAAGGCGTCAGACTGTCAGCTGCTGTAGATTCGTGTCTCCTCACAGGACTGACACTGGCTTCAGTTTGGTGAAAAGACAACAGATCTTTGTTGATGGATGCAGCTCAGAAACAGAATGAGGACAGAGGAGAGAAGACACAGCTCAGTGAGACCATGAAGGACAAATAAAGTCAGATTTCCCACCACAGAGAAGCAGCATGACTTGATTTTTCTGGGGAGACTTTTCTCGCTCGTGTTTTTACCTGAGTTTCATTTCCACCTCAGCAACAGCCAACAACATCTGCATGTAAATGATGCTGCAGTCAGTCTCTACTCCGCCAGCCAGCGCCGTTTATGAAAACCGAACAGAAAGGTCAAAGTCGGCAGCTCGTTTTTCACGTCACGCTGAGCTGAGCGGCGTGAAGACGAGTACTGAAACCAGCTCAGGCTGTCAGGAAGAAGATTCAGATCCTCAGACTCTGGGCCCTCCGGCGAGCCTCCGAGCTCTGCACCACCCTGCAGGATAAATAAAGACTGGCGGAGGCTGAGCGCTGCCTCCGTGCAGGTTGGCGGGCTGTGGGAGGCGATCTGGCTCCGGGCCTGACAGCAGATACCCTGCTGGAGTACCAGATGGCCCAGTGCATCATGGGAGTTACAATGTGTCCACAAATATCTGTTTTAGTCTTAAATAGCACAAGAAGCTGCAAGAAGGTGAAGAGGGCAGGTTTCATACTGGTTTAACTGTCAACACAATCTGTTAGCAGACACGCTGTCGTCTGTATTTCCTGATTCAGACACTCGGTTTGAAGAAGAGCTGAAAACAAATACTCTCCATTTAATAATCCAACTGTAAACAGAAAAGGCAACGCTGCACTCAAAGCACTTCACTGTAAAATAAAATGTTGAGGTTGAACAAAAAAGGACATAAATGTAAGTCTCAGTCAGGAAGGATGAAGAGAAGTCAGCTCTGATGAAAATCTGATAGTTGTAACAACACCCAGGCTGCAGGCGGCAGGTCAGCGGGTCACTGCTGCAGTCAGGCTGATCAACAGGAGTGAAGAGAAATTTCTTTTTTAATCCCACAAGTTACAAAGTTCATCTCTGAGCTCTGCTCCTGTCAGTCAACGGCTCCGGATCAGAACAACAGATATTTCTGCTGCTGCTGAATTTGAATCTGTTTGTTTTTGAGGAGGAATGATTGAAGGTCATTCTGCTGACAGCTCCACCTGGGCACCTCCTGCTCTGACCGACTGTCATCAGTCTAACCAGTGTTAACAGGAAGTGACAGTCAGGACTTTTCCAGGTGAAACCAGTGACAAAGACTCAAAAGCTGAAGAGTCTAAAAACACGAATCATCATATGTGTAACGCCTCTGCTTATGTCTGTTTGTAGATGTTCCTCACCGTGTACCTCAGCAACAACGACCAGCACTTCAGCGAGGTTCCCATCACGCCGGAGACGCTGTGCAGAGATGTGGTGGAGGTCTGCAAAGAGCCCGGAGAGGGCGACTGCTACCTCGCTGAGATGTGGAGAGGCTCAGGTGAGTTTCCAGAGAAGCGTCCAGACATTCTGAAGCTTGTTACCTTGAGTTCATATTATTATCATCACACGTCTGTATTCTGTTTCTTTAACCAATCAGAGCGCGTGGTTGGAGACGGGGAGCGCATGATGGAGGTGCTGCAGCGATGGGGGCAGCAGAGGGGGGAGGTCCGCTACCTCCTGCACCACCAGAGAGCTCCAGGACGGGAGTCAGGTGAGGGAGGCAGTCAGGGTTTGTAACGGGAGCCAGTGAGGGATCCAGTTAATGCTGCTGCACCAGAGACTTCTGGTCCGTCAGAAGTCCTGTGAGGGGAGAGGAGGTGTTTCACTGCATGATCACCAGCAGACACCATGATGACATTATCCAGCAAGCAACCTCGAGAGAAACAGGAATGATTCAACGTGCTAAATTATTTATCTGATCAACTACAAACTCAACAAACTTGTATAAAGAGTGAAACTGTGAGACATCTCTGACTCTCTGACTGAGAGTATGAAGCCATGAATGTTCCTGGCAGATCAGATCAACAGCAGGATCAGCTGTACAGTAACAGAGGAGCCTCAGTGTGTAACCACAGTAATGACAGACTGTAATCAGCTTACGACTGAAGGCAGTCGAGTGCAGCTGCTGCTTTTTTCATGGATTGTCACTGGTTTGTTTTTCTGTCCTAAAAAACAAGGAAATCCTCTCCGAGCTTTCAGTCCGCTGATAAACAGTCCGAGTCTCGGATCATTTTCAGCTTCACAAAGGCTCGATTATTTTTAAAAACATTGTTTTAACCTCAAAACAAATCATCAAACCGTCTCAGCTCTAAACCCACTGATCACACCGATCACACTGATCACACCGATCACACCGATCACACTGATCACACTGATCACACTGATCACACCGATCACACCGATCACACCGATCACACTGATCACACTGATCACACCGATCACACCGATCACACTGATCACACTGATCACACCGATGACACCGATCACACTGATCACAATGATCACACCGATCACACTGATCACACCGAGGAAACAAACTGTGCAGCTTTATTTCATAAACCAGCTTTTAGTGAACGTCCCTCAGACTGAATCCACATCAGATCCTCTGGAAGTTCAAGTCAATACATCAAGTATTTGAGCATCTGACAATAACAGATTACAGATACTTGTTTTTCAAATGTATCCAATTAAAACACAAAACGCTGGTGTGAGAAAATTCATTTAATTACAGTAATTTGTCAATTAAAAACTACAAGAAGACATTTTAGCCGTCAGTCTCCTCAGTGTCGGCTGGATTTCGTGTCCAGTTGTTGAGAAGCTCTGTGATTAAAGAGATTAAATAAATGAGTGAATATTTTCATCCCTGGTCAGAATCCAGAGTCCAGGTTTCTGTGGCAGCTTCCAGAAACAGGCTGAATGTGAGAACTGATCCTCCCACTCTGTTTTCACACCACTCACAAACATTTTGTTTTTTCCTTGCTGAGCTGCAAGAAGTTGTGAATATCTGCTTCAGTTTGTGATTCAAGCAGTGATCTTAAAAGCTCTAATATTTAACGTGTCTGCATTCAATGGCTAAATAATTAAACGAGTAGTAATGTTGCTGTATGTTTCGCTCTGTTATGGACTTCTGTTGCAAAAGCACGTTTTTCCAACTGTTGGAATCTGTGTTTTTTAAAGACGGAATGATTGAACATGATTTTTCTAAGGTGACAAAGTTTCAGGTGATTATATGACAATGAAAACGTTATTATGAATATCAAATTCTGTTTCTGTCGATCAATCCCCCAAAATCCAACACACAGTTTCATCAACAAAGCACAAGTTAAAACTCTCACTGGATCCATCCAGCAGTTTGAAATGTTCAGCTGTGTTTTCTTGTCCAGGTGGATCGAGAGCTGCAGACCAGCTGATGAAGAGGAGCCAGGGGAAGACTGAGAGATGTCTGGAGAACGGGGTGAGGGAGTGCATCCAGGACGTGTTTAGCTTAGCTTCCCTTAGCTTAGCACAAAGACTTGAAGCAAAGGGAAACCACTAGCCAGCTCCTCAGTCCACAGAGACACAAAATCCAAGTTTGTCTGTTTAAATGTTGTATTTGGTTTATTAATTGTTTTGTTGAAATATAAATGTGAGAAGGACGCATTAGCAGCAGTTAGCTCTGAGCTAACTGCTCACACTCACACACTGCAGACTAACAACAATGAAGTGAAACATCCAAACAAAACGTCAGTCTTTGTCATCTGCACCGTAGTTTGAAACCACGGAAAGTTGCGTAATGTGACTTTAAATACTGCAGGAGCGTTAAGGCTGCATCTCTGAAAGTTTGTTCATTACAAGGTGAACTCTGACTCAGTGTGTGTGTGTGTGTGTGTGTGTGTGTGTGTGTGTGTGTGCTGCAGGTCTCAGCTCCTCGTCTGGACGTGACGCTGAGCGACCTGCAGGATCTGGCAACCCGACAGCAGCAGCAGATCGATGCCCAGCAGCAGCTGCTGGCCTCCAAGGTACAACACACTGCTGCTAACGCTGCTACTGCTAATAACACCATCACTGTCACGTCCCTGCAGACACACACAGCCCGTCACATTCATCTTCCACAGCTTTCCCAGACGCTTATTCAGTACAGTACCAGTAGTATGTAGTCGCTGCTGATACGGACGTATTACTTGACTGACTGAGTGACTGATGGTGCGTTCAGTCCAAACGCAGAGAGAATATAGATTCACTTTACTCACGCGTCACTCTACCTGCGGCGGACCGGAGCCCAGATCTCAGCAGTGAGTGGACGTAGACTGAATGAATCTGTCTCACCACGTCAGTATGAACCCAGAACAAAGAGGTTTCTCTGTGATCGGACTCAATAAACGGATCAGAAGCTGAAATAACAACATCCTGATGTAAAAAGTGTGAACTCATGCTGCTTCAGGTCTGTCAGCCAGACGACAAGCTCACTACTGTTTGTTCCCTGAATGGAGTTCAGGTCGATCAGAGCTCTGCTGTGCTGAGACGTATTTCCATGACTTACCAGACAGCCTGACTTCCTCGCTCACTTCCCTGCACAGCAGTCTCAGTACAGTAGCTGTGTTATCGTACAGCTCTGTGTGTCTGCAAACAGCCTCGATTAATGACTATCATGCTCTCTTCCATTGATGTTCATGAATGTCCGGACAGCAACGTTACTGTCAGTGTTAATGTCATCGCAACACAGCACCACGCAAACTCTTAGAAATCTGTCATTCATGCCGCCCACCACAAATAAACACCGATCCCGTCTATTCACATCTATTCATTGACTTTGGATGTAATCTAATCTAATCGAGTGGATTTGTGTGTCTGGGCGTCTCAGGAGCAGCGGCTGCGTTACCTGAAGCTGCAGGATCAGCGGCAGCAGCAGCAGCAGGAGGTTTCTGAACAGGAGCGACTGCGGCAGCTCAGAGAGAACGCACAGAACCAGGAGGCCAAACTGAGGCGGGTCCGGGCCCTCAGGGGCCAGGTGGAGCAGAAACGCCTCAGTAACAGCAAACTAGGTCAGTGTGACGGAGGTCTGGGGGACTGCATGTGTGTGTTTTTACATTTTCTAGAATTATTGTGCTAAAAGTCACATTTTTTAAATTTAAATTGTGGCTTCAGGAGAGAAGAAACTCCATCAGCAGCTTCCTGAAGTCTGACGTTTGGGCACATGAGGTCGTATTTATAAAGATCTTTGAGTTCGTTCTCAGCAGCACAAGTTTAACATTCCTCCACAAAAACATGCACAGCATGAAGAATGAGATAAAGATTCAGTTTGCAGCACACAAAGTAACAAACGTAAAGACAAAAGGACAAACGATAAATAAATAAATTAGTTCACGTTGCTTCTCAAACACCCTGTTGGCTTTAAACACTGGAGCGCTGTGAACAGTTCAGTGCTGTCACCTCGCAGGGTTTCTGCTGAGCTGCTGAAACACAGTTACCACATGCAGTTTGTAATTAACAGCAGCAAACTGTCCTGTGAGCACCAGCCGGATGTGTTCAGTGTACATCCAGTATGTCCATGAAACAGACGGACCATCAGATCCGACCCTGACTCGGGTTCATCATTATACAGATGACACGAGGCTTCAACATCTGTTCCGCTGTTTGCAGCTTCACTTTTATAATCTTCCTGATTTGAATTATATTTCCAGGTTTTCTAGCTGATTAAGATGAAGACTGGTGTTGTTTTGGTATTGAGCCCTTGTCTTAATGTGAGTGTGTGTGTGTGTGTTGTGTTTCAGTGGAGGAGATCGAGCAGATGACCGGGCTGTTCCAGCAGAAGCAGAGGGAGCTGCTGGTGGCCGTGTCCAGGGTGGACGAGCTGAGCGACCAGCTGGAGGCGCTGAGGAGCAACAGGCTGGAGCATCCTCTTCCTCCTCCTCACCACCACAACACGTCCTCCACGGCTGAGCTGGAGCGCCTCTACCAAGAGCTGCAGGTGAGACGATCAGACCTCCAACCTGGTATTATTTAGATGAACACGATGTGTGAAGTGAAGCTGGAACCAGACAGTCATACGCTTTTGATTTAGTAAAACCATTACTGACCCCCGCTGAGAAATGTGGTTGTTGGATTGTTGGGCACCTTTATGAAATACCTGGCAGGTGATTAGATGAACCATCTGTCTATCAGAGGCCAACTCAACCAATCAGGTCAACAGTAGGAGCTCTACCACCAGCGGAGCCTGTTGGTGAATCAAACACTGTTTCCTTCAGTGTCGCTCTTTTCTCTTCTTTAATGAAATAAACTCTGCAGTTCTGACAGAGTGATGCTAAAGTGGCTACGCTAACCTCTGGAGGAGCCAACATGTATGTTCGCTTCTCTCACTGGCTGTCACACCTCAAACACACCTGTGAGCCAGAGCTTGACGCGTGGACATCAGATGACCAGCTGATCTGAAGTCAAGCTGCCTCACAAGGTGTCACTGACTTTATACTTGAAGCAAAGTTAACGATCAGACTGTCTGGTGGTAAAAGTTCTGCCTCCACACAAGGCTTCACCCTCTTCATCAGAACTCACCAAGAATCAGACCCGTCAGTCCTGACAACAACCTTCATGATGGAGGATTTTCTGCACACTGGCTAGCTTGAACTATGCAGCCGCTAACAAGCTAATATAGATTTTGCAGTATTAGCTTCCTTCCTTCTTACCTGTTTTTCACTGCCCTTCCTGCCCGACTTCCAGTTGAGGAACAAGCTGAACCAGGATCAGAGCGGCAGGCTGCAGCAGCAGAGAGACAGCCTGAACAAGAGGAACCTGGAGGTGGCAGCAATGGACCGGCGGCTAGCCGAGCTCCGGCAGCGGCTCTGGAAGAAGAAAGCTGCCCTGCAGCAGAAGGAGAACCTGCCGGTGAGTGAACACAACCTGGACAGAAGCACATCAGGGAAATATACATGATTTCATTTAAGTTGGTCAATGTATTATAGTTATTTTCTACATGGATTTAAAATCCACACCCCTCAGAGGAGCGCCGGCCTCTGAAGCCAGTCTGATATATTGGTCAAACTGTGTAATTACATCTTCATGTGAAGCACTCAGGCCAAAACAAAACATGTGTGCTGGCTGTGATGAGGAGCGCTGAGATGAAACATCAGTATCTGGATCTCATCCTCGTTAGCGGAGAGCTAACAGGGGATAAGCAGCCAATTCAGGCCTCATTTTCTGAATTGGCTACCTTAAAGTAACCAGCGTATCAACAGTGAAGATAACTTTCTAAATCTTTCTCCTGTCTGCAGACGTTACGCTCCAGAACAAAACTGCAGCTGATCATAATACATATTTCTGTTCCCTGCAGGTGGCTCCAGACGGAGCGCCCCCTCAGCACGGCGTTGTCTCCAGGGTGGCGGCGGTGGGGCCGTACATCCAGTCGTCCTCCACAACAAGCTCTCAGGGGCCCCCGGTGCCGGCCCGCCAGGAGGTTCTGGTGAAGCCGGCGTACCCGGATGGCACCGCCACGCTGCCCATGCCCGACTCGTCCCTGAAGCCCCCTCCCAGACCAGCTAAACCAGCCTCAGGTACTGAGGGTGAACTCAATTATTGCGTCCTCTGTCCAAGCTGAAGCATCACGTTCAGAATATACTGAAGGTTTCTTTTCTCTTTAAAGGTTTCACCGCTTCAAAAACATCCAAACTCTCTGACTGGAGCGGCCCGTTTTCTGAATCCGGTGGAGGTTACAGCCACGCCTCCACGCTGCCTCGCATGTCCAGCCTCAGCGGCCACAGCTCAGGTCAGTCACGCCTCCATTCTGGTTACAGGGAGGCTTCACACGTCTTCGTTGAAAGATGTTCTATAATTTCTTTGCCTTTTTTGGAACTTTACGTCACTGGACTGTTTTGAAAAGTGTCAGAAAACTGCTGACAAACCCAGAAGGAACAAAGCAACTCTCTGTTTGGTAAAGTCAAAGAGTGGAAGATGATGACTGCCCCTGTTGTAGGTGGTAAAACCCCCACAGACCAGAAGGGCCTCTCTGGGTCTGACGTCCCGCCCCCTGTCCCGTCACGGACCAATCACACCACTGGGAGCCTGCTCAGGGACCATCAGGTATCAGTGGACTCACTCACATTCTTTACCGTTACAATCTTCACCTCCAATCATCTTTGACAAGGTGAAATACTGAACTAGATCCTCACATCAGCAGAATCGTCACTTTTGTTTGAGAAGTAAAAGCTGATGGATGGAATAAATAAAAGGCTGTCGGTTTCTGTTGTGATTTATTCATTTCCTCTTAATCTCATGCTCTTTATTTCTGTGTTCACCTTCAGGGTTCAGGTAAAGGTCTGTCCAAGATGGCGGTACCACCTCCAGTTCCTAGTAAGCCCAAACCGTTCTCCTCCTCTGGTCCGCCAACCTTCTCCAAACCCCCCTACAGCACTGGGACCTTTCCTGGGAAGGTGCGTCCGGTTGGTGGCCACCTGAGGACTCCAGGTGTCCTCTCCAGCCACAGCCACACCCTCCCTCTGCCCAACAAACAGGAGAGTCCGCCGGCCGCCGCCATCCGACCGTACACCCCCGACCTCTCTGAGGCTGCCCCCACCGTGCTGCAGAAGCCTCAGACTCTGGCGGCTTCGTCCATCTACTCCATGTACACCCAGCAGGCCACGCCGGGGAAGGGCTACCAGCCAGGCGGCCAGGGCACACTGCCCCGCAGCCAGCCCAGAGGTGAGTGACGGATTAAAGAATTGGTTCATAGTTTCAGTTGGATAACACATGTTGGTTTTTGACATCAGCGTCTCTGTCCCCTCACAGTTTATGGGAAGCCAGTCCTCCCGGCCAGCGGGGGGCATCAGTCTGCCGCCTCAGACGGCGGCGTCATGTATTCTGGCTGTTGTGTGTCTGACGGCAGCGAGGCTGACAACAGTTGCCTTGGTAACGGCGAAGGTGTTGGAGCAGAAACGGCAGAACGCGGCACCCCACGACCGCTCAGCCCCACCAAGCTCCTCCCCTTCCTGTCCAACACACACAGGAACCCGAGCGACGCCGACCTGGAGGCCCTGCGCCGCCGGCTGCACCACGCCCCCCGGCCTCTGAAGAAACGCAGCTCCATCACGGAGCCCGAGGGCCCGGCTGGACCCAACATCCAGAAGCTGCTCTATCAGAAAACCACTCTGGCTGCCATGGAAACCATCCCCATGGAATCAGCCAGTCCAGCAGGGACTCATCACGAGGACGGGGCCGGCCCTGCAGAGGCAACGTTCAGGGTCGACGACAACACCGAAGCTGGCTACCATCAGCCGCTCGCCGAGAGTCCAGAGGACAGCCTGACCCCGCCCCCTCTGCCCCCCCGCTCACCCATCCCTGACCCCGCCTCCTGCCGCTCCCTGCCCCCCCCTCTGGAGGACAAGGACGAGGAAGAGGAGGAGGAGGAGGTGTGTCGCTCAACCTCCGGACTTCAGGACTACTTCGCAGATGAGTTCCCCCCCTACCCTCCCCCGCCGTACCCCACCTGTAGTGAGGCGGAGCAGGGAGATGATGTCATCAACCTGCAGCCGCCGGAGGTCACAGGACAGGTCACAGCGCCGCCGGTGAGTGTCACGATATGATAATGGGTGAAACTTCCTGTGCTCAGCAGACGGAGGAGCATTTCTCTCAGTGAACCAACTCTGAATAAATGGAGGTTTTAGAAATAGATACAGTAGATACATAAAACCTGAAGACTCAGGTTCAGTGACATCACGTACAGGAAGTATGTTCACTTCATCTGGATGATTTATTAAAAACTTCCTTTCTTTCTCTCTGTTGGTTTTTTCATCGCAGGGTAAGAAGTCGATCCTCCGTAAAGTCGGCTCGGAGCGGATCGACCACAACATGCGGGTCAAGTTCAACCCGCTGGCTCTGCTGCTGGACTCGTCTCTGGAAGGCGAGTACGACCTGGTTCAGAGAGTCATCTACGATGTGAGTCGCACCAGTTTGACACAACTCGGTTGTTTTTACAAACGCTATATTAGCAAATTTGCTATAATCTGTTCATTCGGATTCTTATTGTTGCATTATAATCGAGACAGTAAAGACATAAAATGGTTGAAATCAGATTGTATGAATAACAGTTGATGACACGTCCGTCCTGCAGGTGGACGACCCCAGCATGCCCAACGATGAGGGCATCACTGCGCTGCACAACGCCGTCTGCGCCGGTCACACCGAGATCGTCAAGTTTCTGGTTCAGTACGGTGTCAACGCCAACGCTGCAGACAGCGACGGCTGGTGAGTCAGAACATCGCGGCCCATGATGTCGTGTTGAGTCCTCATCTGTGGCATGTCACCAGTTCTGTCGCATTAATCCCACCTACAAAGATCTGATTGGTTGCAGGCTCATCAGATCGACCAAGTCTTTCAAAGCTCTCCTCTCTCCTCACCTCCAGGACACCGCTCCACTGCGCCGCCTCCTGTAACAACGTTCAGGTCTGTAAGTTCCTGGTGGAGTCTGGGGCGGCGGTGTTCGCCACCACGTACAGCGACATGCAGACAGCCGCCGACAAGTGTGAGGAGATGGAGGAAGGCTACGCCCAGTGCTCTCAGTTCCTCTACGGTGAGGCTAAACAGAAAGCGGCGCGCTGTAGAGGATGTTTGTGGATTCCTCTGTGAGTCTTTAGGAGTCAGTCAGGATTTTGAAGGTCATGAGGGAGTGCAGGGAAACCACAGACGCTCCAGAGTCCACAAGGAGAAATTTGAAAGAGTTTAAAGAAGTTCTATGTTTTTTTAAGAAAGTTAATCATCATGTGACCCTTGAAGTCTCTGAGAGGTTTGCAAAATCCTCTGAGGGAATCATGGAACAAATCCAGTGAAACGAACCTTGAGAATGTTTGAATTCTTCTGTAAAGAACCTCAAAGCCCCAACTGACTGGTCAGCATGCTAAACTTAGTAGATTTCTCTGCAACAACAAAAATGTACCACAAAAATGTCAAAAGTCATACTTTTTATTTAATTTTAATTCATGTTTATTGTTCCAAACTGAAATTCTTACACGTTTCACCTTTAAGAACCATTGAAAAGCTGTTGGGTCATTGAGATGTCTGAGTGAAGTGATGTGGGAACATGCAGACATTTCATGGGTCGAACTTTCCAGTCGACTCTGTCTGTGATGTTGTTGATTGATCCAGTTTGTAGACGGTTCCTCTCTGTTTGTGTCCCGGCAGGCGTTCAGGAGAAGATGGGCGTGATGAACCGCGGCGTGGTGTACGCTCTGTGGGACTACGAGCCTCAGGGCGACGACGAGCTCGGCTTCAGCGAGGGCGACTGCATGACGGTGCTGAGGCGGGAGGACGAGGTGGAGACGGAGTGGTGGTGGGCCAGATGTGGGGACAGCGAGGGCTACATCCCCCGAAACCTGCTGGGGGTGAGCTGACTGTTTGTCTTCTGACCATCAAAGTTGATCAAACTTTTGAGATTTCACCAAAGAAAGAAAGAAAGATAGAAAGAAAGAAAGGCGAGTTTCATCATCTGGTGTAGAATCAAGTCTCCTACGCAAAGTGTTGATCAGGAGTTTGTGGTGAAGGTCACGTTACATGTGACAGTAAGAGAAGCAGAACCAGAGGTCACAAACAAAGCCAGTGTGTTTACCAAGCATGAGGAGGAAGACAAAGAAGAGGAAGAAGAAGAAGAAGTAAAATAAAATGAAGAAGACAGAGGACAGAGACGGAGACAAACTGGAGACATGATCACCGTCTTTGAATTAAAGTGTTGAACAGTAAAACAACAAATGAAGCAAATAGTGAAATTAAAACATGAATTTAAACTGTTCTGATATTTAAACGTGTGCGTTCAGAGAAGCTGATCCAGAACCAAACGTTTCAGCAGAGTCGCCTTCTTCTCTGAACACGTTACAAATATTACAGGAGACATTAGTCAGATATAAATAGTCTAATAATCTGTAGAGAATGATTTGTAAACTGTTTGATTGTGAAATAAAGTTTATATTTCTGAGGCAGCGACAGTCTGACGTCCTGCTCTGATCTCTGAGCTCCACAGGGATTCGAACCGTCGACCACGCCTGTGCACACTTTCCCTTTTTCCCCCCTAAATCTCATGAGTTTTAATCAGGTTTAAAGCGGCTCTGAGGATCTCGTTACTCAACAGCCTTATGTAAGAAGAGTCAGTATCTTAATGATGTTTTAATGAGAAGCTCTCCTCTCCTTTATTTCCCAGCTGTATCTGAGGATCAAGCCGCGACAGAGGAGCCTGGCTTAACCGCCGGATGACAAATCCTGCAAAGACCAGAATGTTTGGAGGAGGAGCTGCCGAGTCAAAGCTCCGGACCGGGCTGAGAAAGGAGGGACGGATGTTTTCTGAACTGCCAATCGGACCTTTTCGACCTCAGCGCGAAGAATGTCACAACAACAGATTATCACTTCACCGACACGACATGAGCATTCGTTAAGGTCCATTTAGAATTCTGTTTGTGTTCTTTTGAGGGTTTTACGTTATTTCATCGAGTAGTGACGGCTGACGTGTGGAGAGAGGAAGCGGCGGGACGGAGACACGAGGCCGCCATCTTTGATTTTATTGTTGTAATTAAGGTATTTAAATTTCCAACAACAAATGTAGCAAATATTGAAAGCAAAGCAACGATTTTAGAAAGTTTTTACCACATTTGGAGTCTGAAAGTTCTAACAGCCTCTAATGTTTTACTTTCTTGAGTTTTATCCCTAAAATATTGAGGTTTTTTTTGGGTGAACACAATATGGAAACTTCTGGGAACTAAATCAAAAGAGAGATTAAGTTTCGTCAGCTCATCTGTTGGATTTACTTCATTGATTTATTTCTTGATAACTTGTAGTCGCTCAGACAGACTCGTGTGTGAACGAGCTGCCGTTTGTTAATGTTAGTGTGGATCTCTGTGTGAAGGAGAAGCACTCAATGAACGTTTGGTTTTTTTATGTTAATAAAGTTTATTTACAATACTTCCTGTTCGGCTGCAGCTCAGAGTTTGTGTCATTTTTCATCCACTTCTTCAAGGTGCGCTATGTAGGAAACAGAAACAGGAGGCAGAAGATCAACACTAACTCCTGCTGAGCGTAGCTGCTAATTAGCTCAGTTAGCGGTGCAGTTAGCAGTGCAGCCTAACTAACTAGCTTTGGGTGTCGCTTGCTGTGAGCCTGTTATCACGTTGTATTGTTTCTGTAGCACCACCTGCAGGTGGACTCGACAGATTCTGTGTGGCTCAACAGAACAACATCCACAGATTTGGTCCAAATCAGATAAAACAATCCCTCAGCTGTATTTCTTCAGAATGTCCTGTCAGACTTTTCAACACGAGTCCTGCACAGTTGTTTGTTTTCATCAACGACCTGACGCCAAACGTACCTGGTGACCCGCCAAAGTAAAGTGTGTTTGTGGATGTGTGGTGCTTGTTGTTGGTGTGATACACAAAATAATGAGGTGAACTTAAAGAAACAGCAGGGAGGGAGACGGACCGCCAGGTGTTCCCAGTTAACTACTCGGCTCCTCCCAGCGAAACACCTGGAAGAACAACAGCGTCTCTAGCAAACGACCACTGCTGAGGAAAACCTGACGAGGTAACGTCTCAGTGTTTTCTTCACTTTATGTTTCGTCTCTCTGACTCTCTGCAGAAGTTTGATCTGGTTTAAACATCCAGTCGCTTTTAGACATTTTAAAAGAAAATACTTACATTTTATATCTTTAATTCTTTTTTTTCTGTTATGGTTTTAGATGTTCTTTCTCCAAAAGAATTCCTTTTCACAAATTTTCTCTTGATTTTGCAATTACTTCAGTCTTGTAATTTCTTCTGGAATGTTAATATTGTGACAGCTCTGATAGAAACTCAGTATTTTTAATATACATCTCAAAATTATTTCATTCTCCAAAATAAAAGCCCTTAAAGATCATAGTGAGAGTTCTTCAAGGAATACTTTTGTGTTCCTTCACAATAGTTTGGTTCCCTCCACTGTTGTTGTTCTATAATGGATCGATCACACGGACCTGTCCGTCTGCTGCTGATGTGAAGATGAGATCTGAGGAGAACCTAAATGAAAACGCCTTCCTTCCTTTCTTAATGTTTGAATGTCTGCAGAAGTAAGAAATAAGCGCAGAAACACATTTCAGTCATGGTGTTACAGTTTATTATCTAGAGGGACGGTCGGGAGAAACAAGCTGATGAATCTTTGAACGTCTCAGCTCAGCGTCCACGTCTTCAGCGTTCTGCAGAATCAGCCAGCGAAGGTCTCAGCAGACTTCCTCGCCGCATCAACACACATGCAGAGTCAGAATACAAAGTGCAAAGTCGACAGTAACGCCATCTGAACAGTAAGCAGTTTCAAACGCTACACAGGATCCATGGAAAGTACATTCGATATTTAGGTTTACAATTGCACAGAACCTCCGAAAGAAATGAAAACAAAAAAAGTTTCAACACTGGATACAAACTGAGATTTTCCTCTCTGCCAGTCAAAGAGCATGCAGGTTATGTTGAGCTGCAGGAAGCTTTTATATCACCACTGAACAGGAACAGACGGAACAAACCAGAAGAGGCTAAATGCTTCATGTCAGTCTGTAAAATGCAAAGATTCTGAATGTACAAGGCTTCAACTGTTTAAAAGCAACTTGAGTAAAAGATCCGAACAGACGACATGAATCTCAACAGACTGAATGTAAGGCCGTTACAAAACCACCGATTTTTGTACAAAAACATCGTTTTAGTCCCCGAAAGAGTCACAGAAGTGTCCTTTAATATTTCAGCAACACATGGAGCTCAAAAACTGAGCAGCAACAAACAAAACGCACCAACATCTAACGCGACCGATAATTAAAGGAACAGTTCAGCCAAAAATGTAACTCCAGTCCTCCTCTCTTTATATCATCAGGAGGAGGAGAGGAGGACTTTATATCCTCAGGAGGAGGAGAGGAGGACT
>CAEMYA010002153.1:67682-81934 GCA_903131615.1 Diplodus sargus
TCCTACCGACAGGTGTTTGTAACGTCTGGCTGCTCGTCTCGTCTCTCTCACCATGCCGACTGGGTGAACTGCTGTGCGGCCGTCACGGCGTCGTCAGGGTTCGACACCACCATGGGAACCTTGTTGCAGCCCGGTTGCTTCAGGACTCGCTCCAGCTGCCGGACCGTTCGCTCCACGGTGCCGCGAGAGCACAGGTCCACTTTACTGACCACGATGAAGATGGGAACTTTGAGCGCCATGGCCAGGCCCAGGTGCTCCCGGGTCGTACCGGCTGGACGGGGAGAGAGCAGGAACAGCGTGAGCGTGTTGATATCAAAAACAATACTTCATGACCCAGAAGCCATCTTTACTGCTCGTTGTTTATTCATTTATTTATTAATTTACTGTTAAATCATCTCACAGTACCTCGTGTGCACAACAGGATCTAAATAAAAAGACATTTCTCTTCTTCTGAGACGAAACAAACGATTAATAATGTTTTAAAAGGTTTGTAAGTTTGACATAAAATCAATTAGACTGATGCAGAACAATCCTCTGTCACAACCAGCTAACTCTCAGTTTAGTGGTTAAGAGGTCGAACAGAGACGGAGTGTGAAGTCCGTCAGTCACAGCTGGAGTTTCATAAACCAGCTGATCACTTCTGACCTCTAGTGGCGAAGCAGAGCAGAACAAGGTGGAAGTAATAATATAGACTGAATGTAAACTCCATGTTTGCGTCATGAGGAGACGTTAGAGACTGATGATCTTCTGTTGTGGACTGTTGTGGGTCAGATCTATCAGATGATGATGGATTAACATGAACAGGCCTGAAACATTTCCTCAATTAGCTGTTTAACATTAAACTGCTGCTCACCGATGCCCGTGTTGGCGCTCACCACCAGCATGGCGAAGTCGGGGCAGTAGCTGGTGAGGCCGAAGATGGTGGTCTTCAGGTACTTGTGGTGTCCGGCCAGATCGATGAAGGTGATCATCTTGGAGGAGCTCTCACAGATCTCCTCGGCTGTCCGAGACTCGCTGTAGTTCACGACCTGCACCACCACGACAAACCGTTACCAGTCCCAAATGTTCACATCAATACCGGACGCAAAAATCTAAAATCTATATCTATGTATTGAGCAGGACTGATGAGACATCAACTGATCATCAATTTAAAGGTTATTATTCAAAATCATATTAAACTGCTCTGGTGTTTATGGAACAGTTCAACACAGAAAGTCAAAAATAAGATTTACTGCTGAAATATTCTCTTCAAACCTGCTTCAGATCATTTTCAGGTTGTTTTAATTGATTTGCTTAATTTGCTCAAATAACATCTTTGTTACCATCTTAAAGGAGCACGATGTAGTTGGTGGATAAGAAATTCAAACTCTGCTGATTCTGAATCAAAGCTGAAAAGTGTGAAAAAGAAAATCTGCAGGTTCTGTTTGGGTTTAACTGAACCCGGCACGTTCTCAGTATGTGGCTCACCTCTCCTTTGCTGTTGAAGCCCAGGATCTCAAAGCTGATGCTGGACGTGCGTCCCGTCTGGATCTCGTGCAGATGTCTGAAGAGGTTGAGTCGTGCTCGGCCTCGGCCGTTGTCCAGCTCGCCCTGCGTCAGGACGCCCAGCAGCGTTGACTTCCCCGAGTCCACGTTCCCCAGAACCGCCACCCGCAGGTCCAGGAACTGTCCCAGTCCAAAACAACATGAGGGAGGAGAGGGATCATAATCTCTGACAGGCTTCTGTTCACAAGAGGCCTGCTGCGATATTCACTGTCTTCAGCCGTATTACTTGGGTTTGGACCACAACAACCTCACAAAGAGGACGTGATCTCTGTCTATTCACAAAGTCTGGAGCATCGATACCCGAGCTGAACCTGAACCAGGACATGTTGGGAGGGGCAAGCATGAAATCAGTCGGATCAGCTGACACGATGCGTTCAAGATCAAGTCAACATAATTAAGTATATTATAGAAACTAAGTGATTACTGATGATAAGTGATGGAGCGACTGCTCGTGTTCTGTTTGGTCCTGAGGCTTGTTATTTACATGATGCAACACAAAAGATTAATGTTACTTTCAAGGCAGCAAACATTCGTTCAGCTTTATATCAGCTGCTGCGGGTAAAAAACAGAACCCATGGTCGGGCTCAGTTAGTCCAGTTCTGGCAGGAACATGTGGTGAACATGATCTGAGATGATCCGACCGACTACGAGGCGAACTGCAAGTTTTCTTAAGATCTTCTTCTTCTCCTGGATTTAGTAAAATGTTCTGGTTTGTTTTCATTTGTTTCTTTTAAAGGTGAAAAGAAACAAAACCAACACACAACAAATTCTCTGAGAAATTCCTCCTTAAAAATGAGCTAAACATAATAAAAACATTTGTTTCTGATTTGTAATAAGTAAAATAATTAAACTGATATTAATTAGATATTGTGACAAGAAGTAATAACAGATCTGAACTTTTTGCAGAAATTTCCAGGCGAACTGACGGCAGCAGAACCAGGACCTGGAGGACGGACTCTCACCTGCTGATCGTCAGGAACTTTCCGGACCAGGACTTCAGCGATTTTGCGGGTGTTTCTGTCCGAGTCGTAGTCGACCTCGCGCTCTCTGAGGAGGGTGATGTCAGCACCGACTCTGATGACACACAGAAGGAAACGAATCGTTAGAATCGTTTCTCACCTTGTGGTTTCAGTTTCTTGTCTCACTGACATGTGGAGAACAGGAGCCGCTTTTAAAGTTTGTTCTTGTGTTTTGCTCACGGAACAATTCAACAGCATCTTTACACAGGAGAAGATATTATGTCCCTCTCAGGTAAACTGCTCTGAGGTACAGAAAGCATCACAGTGGAGGGCTTTACAAAAAACGCTCCCTCACATGAAGATAACACATCCTGTGTTATAACACCTGACAGCAGAACATCACCTGCTGCAGGTGTGACATCATCCTGTCTGATATCTGGACAGTTTGTTGTAGAAAGACGTGTTTTAGTATCTTAACGGCATCTTAAACTTTCCCTCTGTTTCTGTCACAGTGACGCTCTGATGACACGTTGTTAACGGTTGTTTTAATCTTTTCTAAATGTTTTTTTGCATGTGGAATTGATTCTGCTTCACTCTGATTCTTGTTTTTACTCTTTGGCAGTATTTTTGTGAGGTAGACGTCCACTAACAGAGTGAAGTGAAGCACACAGCCTGTTTGAATCACAGTCACCTTCATGAACAGGCGACATTCATCAGGGAGGAAACAAGCAAATAACAACAAGTTTGTCCAGCAAAGAGAGTTCAAACGCCAACAAACCTCCCAGAAGCACGTAAGAAGAAGTTTTAAATGAGACCCAAAGTCTCTCTGATGCTCACGAAACCCTTTAAACTTCGTTAAAGACAGAGATGTCTATATTCTACAGATGTGCTGATCCAGACTCTGAATCCAGGTGACCTACTTCTCTGCCATCCTCTTCAGAGTCTTGAGCGAGGCCTTCATGTCGGCCTCGGTCAGGCCGACCAGCAGGCCGTTGTCCTCCACTCCGATCTGGTAGACGGCCTCGCCGCGGCCCTCCTGCAGACGCCACTTCAGCTGCGTGGCCAGATGCTCGAAGCGGTACTGAGTGGGATTAACCAGCTTCAGCTACGACAGCGGCAGAGACGGAGCAACAGACACAAGATGGAGGAGCAGGTAAAACAACCCGCAGACGACAGGGTTAACACAGAATGTACAGAGAGAATCTCTAAACCTTTAAACTGGTTCATACGAGAAAAGCATCATATTCACATCTGAGGAGCTTCAAAAATATAAACGACTATCAAGATAATTATAGTAACATAATAACTTCTATGTAATTAATCATCAATAAACGTGACTTTAATCTGGATAAGCAGAAAGAAACAGATGGATAAACAGATTTTTCCCCCAAAATACAGTTTGACTATCTTTGTAAAGGACGTTCAGCACTTTTTAAAAACACTGACGGTTATAAAAACATCTGCAGGAAATGAAGAGCTGGTTACCTTATACTCAATGTTTCCTTCTTCAGCCTGGAAACAGAGACAGAGAGACAGATGAGGACGCTGAAGGACAACTTAATGTCAAAAAGACTTTACATGACCAAACACACTGATATCTCTGTCCACATATTAATGGAGTTTACTATCTGTCTGACTCTGTACTGGACACACAGAGATCAAACTGATGACTGAACTGATATGATGAAGTGGATGATGGTTTGATCCTGACTGTAGAAACACCACAGCCCCACATGAGAGCAGCAGGAAGCACCTCCTGCAGCTGCACGCAAATCTCTGACGACAAGAAAATGTCAACCGAATTCCATTAACTATTCACGCAATTTAAAGTTTGTTTTGATAAAGTAAGTGACAGTTGACATATAGAGCCTGACTCTGAACTTTTCCTATATCTAAAGGATAAACTTTACTATTTGGCATTGAGTTGATTTGCCTGTTTGTCTGTTCACACGTTTGTTCCCCTGGTTTCTGCAACCTACATAAATCAGCAATGGCTTGACGCCTTGACATAACGCTGCACGCTATAAGCTCAAAACAGTCAAGAAAACAATGCTTCTTACTGTTGAAGAATATGCCGAATTATTAATTAAGCTTTAATTAATCAGAAAAGACACTGAGGCAACTTCTGTGGTGTTTGTGCCATAAGCATTTAGACAACATAATTCTTAATTGTCAGATATTTGAGTGGAGTTTGGTGTGACGTTGTTGCAAAGTGACGGCAGAGGCAGACGCTGGCGGTGTGAGTTCCTGTATGAGGTAGAATCACACGAACAGTATTATCACGACATGCTGCAGGTACTTTATTGATGTGGTGAAGCTTCATGTGTCAGTAGTCTGAAGCTAGCTGCTGCAGCGCCGCTAGCTAGCTGCGCTAATCCGCGGGCTAACGAGCGGAAGCTACCTCCGGAGGGAAGTACGGCGGTGGCGTTTTGTTGTTCCTGTTGTTCTTTTTATTCCGTCTCCTCCTCCCCCGTTTGCCTCTTCTCGTTCGTGACTTTTTCGACGTCTTCTTGCCATTATTACCGGAGCCCTGTCCGTGTCTGTTGTGCCCGGGCGACACTGCACCGCTCTCGGACAAATCCACCATCGCTGCGCTCAGGGTTTCACCGGCGGCCTGCAACTGGAGATCAGCGCGAGCAGCCGGAACTCAGGGTGATAAAACAACATGTGATGATGTTCATTAAACTCTTTCTGCCATCACGTCAGCACACACACGGCCTGCTGCAGCCTGCAGCCCTGCAGCGGAGGATGCTCTCTCCTCAGCATCATCAGCGCATCACACTGCGTCACACACAAACAACTCCGCTACCGGATGTCACTTTCAAAATAATCTCAGAGAGCAGTCGAATAGGAAACGATCTGAAATGTCAAAGTAAAAGTTCACTACTCGTTTTACGTCACGGCCGAATGAACAAGAAGAATTAAATATTTAGGAATAGGTTGTAGATAATGTTTCTTATAGTTTACACAGTGTCTCCTAACGCCACAAGTCTTAAAATCATTGTTTTTTTAAGGGAGTCTGGTGACTTTCTCCACTGTGCTCTTCAAAGAAGTTACCAATATTAGTTACTGTTGACTGGATTGGAAAATCTCACGTTAACCATCAATATGTTGTATTCTCCAACAAATTGGTGTAAATGGTGAAATCAGCTTCCTAGACGTAAGACAAACTGACGTTTTTTTTAATATATATATATATATATATATATATATATATATATATATATATATAAGGAAAGAAACATCTTAATGTATTGCCGTTATTAGTGACTTTACTTCAATACTCTGTCCACGTGCATAACTTTCACACTACAGACTACTTCTTTAAGTAAAAGATCTGAGCACTTCTGTCACCATTATATCCTTTATGTATGTTAACTCAAAGACTTGAGTCAGCATTAATTTGAGGTACTTTATTTGAATATATCCTCCTCATGCCACCTCTTGTACTTTTGATTTATTAAACAGCTTTAGTCACAAGTTACTTTACAATTTCTAATGTTTGTACACAAAGTATGCAGTGATTTATAACAACAGTGAGTGATGTAAATGTGAATTTGGTTTCAAACGGTGCGAACTCTTAAAATAAAATACACCTCTGTGACTTGTACAGATGTGATTGATCCATCATTAGTGATCAGATACATTTAATTGATAAGCTCATAATCAGAAGACAAAAACATTTAAATTGCACATTAAAAAGAAATATGAACATTTGTGTCTTTATGACGGAGAGAAACTTTTCATTTTGATATCAGTCTATTCAGTTTGATTGACAGGTGAGATGATCAGAGGTGCAGAGTTTTTACCACCATCATTAAGACCAGGATTGAAATATGGGAGGAGTTTCTCAGTGAAGCAGCAGCCAGTAAAGGAGAAGATCAGAGCTGCAGCATCAACATCATGAAAGGAGACCAGACCCTCCTCATAATCCACAAACACCCCCACCTTCTGAGGCCGAGACCTCAGAGAGAGACTGACTGAAGGAGCTTTGTACTCATTTCCATTTCTCAACCATATAGTCCAGCAACCATCATCTGGACTCAGTGTGATCGTTCCCTTCCTGTCGATCGACTCTCTGGCCACTCCTAAAGTCCATTTAGTTTTTCCTTCAACCTGAACCTCAAAGTAAAACCTGCCTGAAGAGAAACTCTGCTTTCCTAAAACACAGAGACACTGAGAAAATCTCTTTGGATTGTCTGCAGTAAAACACCAGTTATCACCATCATGATGTGCTTGTTTACCATCATCCGACAGGACGAGTTTAGAATTTGCTGTATCAGGATCAAGAGTCACATCCACTGCATACTGCTGGACCCTCTTCAGCTCAGCTTCAAGCAGCTTCTTCATCTCTTTACTGAGTGTTTCCTCCAGCTGAGCCACAGCTCTCACCACAGTCCCTTCATGTGATGGACGGACTCTGACTTCTGTCCAGTCCTTGGTGGGTGGAGCAGGGCTCAGAGATGGAACGCTTTGGAGAAGATGGAGGTGGTCTTCAGACTGTGAGAGCTGCTCCACCTCAGTCCTTCTCTTCATCAGCTCAGAGATTTCTTGTTCCAGCTCTTTGATGAAGTCTTCAGCCTGTTTCTCTGTCTTCTTCTGGTTCTCTTCTATTGTTCTGATGAGCTCGGCCTGGCTTCTCTCAACAGTTACCTTCAGATAAGTGAAGACCTGAACACCTTCTGCTATCTCTCTATCTGCATCTTTCTTGCTGAGCTTCACTGAGTCCTTGATCTCCTGAATCTTCAGTCGTCTCTTCTTGATCATCTGCTGAATTTCAGCCTCCATCTTCTCCAGCTCGGCCTTCTTTTCTTCATATTCTTCTTTCAGAGGAACAAACTTGTGCATCTTGTGGTCTGAAACAGGACAGAGGACACAGACACATGTCTGATCGGTCCTACAGAACAGCTCCAGAAGTTTATTGTGCTTTGGACACATCCATTCCTCCAGGTTCTCCACAGGGTCGATCAGCTGATGTCTTTTCAGACCTGAAGCTGTCAGATGAGGCTCCAGGTGAGTCTCACAGTAGGAGACCAGACAGACCAGGCAGGACTTCAGGGCCTTCAGTCTGGTTCCAGTGCAGACGTCACAGGGAACTTCTCCTGGTTTGGACACTATTTGCCCTGAGCTGCTGCTGCTGGCTTTCTGTTGAGCTGACTGTCTGAACTGAGAAACCATCTCAGAGATGAACGTGTTGACTCGCAGCTGAGGTCTTGTGTTGAAAACCTCTTTACACATGGGACACAGGTACTGGTCGGTTTGATTCCAGTGTTCAGTGATGCAGGTTTTGCAGAAGTTGTGTCCACATGATGTGCTGACAGGATCAGTGAACACATCCAGACAGATGGAGCACAGACACCGATCTTCAGTCAGCAGGCAGCTGGCAGCAGACATGTTTACAGTCTGAGGACAGAAGACAAAGTAATATAAAATGTTTGTAGAAAAAATATCAACGTCTGATTACTGCGATATTCAGCACCATCATCTTCACATCATGAAAGTCTTTAACTTCCTGTTTGATTACAGCTGAAGGTTTGTTGAAACAGTAAATATCATGAGCTGCACTCACCAGAGTTTGAGTCTGTTGTTGATGAAGACGATGATCTCAGTTAATATTCCTCCAGACAGAAACACATTCACTCTGGACGGCTGCGTGGCTGCAACTCAGACGAAAGTTAAGTTTCGTTTCTGTTGTGTGACGCTGAAGCTCTCATGTTTCCAGTGTTGCTCCGCCTCTTCCTGCAGCTCTGTTTGGGAGGTTGTGTTTCCTCATGCAGGTTTAGACATGAGGACAGCTGCATACATTTTGCACAAGATGAGTTAAATCTTTTAATACAATCTCAAATAAAAGTCAGTCCCACATGCGAGGACATATCTTAGCAGAGAACAACGGTCACTTTTCAGTCCTCTGCAGCTCTGACACAATCTGACAGCCAGTCCAAAGTTCAGCTCTTTATCTGTCCCGTGTTTTTAGGTTGTGTTTCCTCCTCCAGCTGTAGATGTGATTATAGTTGTATACATTTAGCACAAGGTGAGTTCAATCTTAAGGGAGACTTGTTGTTATTCTTGTACTTCCTTCTTTTTCCAGCTGTGCTGTGAGTTTTTCTGCAGCCACTTGAATTTTCCCAGATACATAAAACCAAAGTGACTCTTAAGTCTTTTACAGCTCTGAAACAATCTAACAGTCAGTCCGCACATCAGTATTTCTCCTGTAATGTTCCAGCTTATTTCTGAGACTGAGTCAGAGGAAGTTGAAGTGAGTGATTGTGCTCATGTTTTCACATCCTCTCCTCCCTCTGATGTGTGCTGTGATGCTGACCTCTAGTGGCCACACCAGGGAAACACATCTGACAGTTTCTTCTTCTGTGCAGACTTTATTGCAGACAGACTGTACAGCAGGGTAGTTTAATTTACCACAAGGTAAGTTTTATTCCCTTTACAGCATCTCATATACATTCAGTATATATCAACATTTGTTTTGTCTGAGGAATGAGACAGAGACCCAATGTTATCTGATAACCGATCAAACACAGGCCGAGCTGCCACCCAAAGTGCTTTATATAAAACATCAAAATTAAAATCATGACAGAAGAACAAGTCAAAGACACAAAGGTCAAAAAGTGAATTACTATAATAGCTGAAATATAATTTATGCAGATTTAACAATGTTTTAAGAGACATTTTCTTGCCCAGTAAGTAAGATTTATAGATGAGATAAAGAACAGTATGACAGCATCTCATCCATGGAGGTTAATTTCCACCAGTGTTATGAATAAAACAGATGTTGAGTCATTGTTTCAATCAGAAAATCTTTATTCAGAAATAAAAAATGATCAATCTGAGAAGGTTTCTCATCATTGTGCAACAGCAAGTCATTAATTTGAGTCACTAAGTCATTATTGTGCAATATTAAGTAATTATTTGAGATACTAAGTCATTTTGAGAACATACAGATTTTTTAGAGTGTAGAAGCCAATTCCACGTGATGAAAAAAGACCCTGAAAGTCATCATAACCAACACCTTTGTGAACACAGTGATTCAGTGTGACATAATAATTACTCATCAAAGCAACAAAAGCTGCATCTAAAGACTTAGTTTGATGTTTCACAACAGCTCCAAAGCCACTTCAATTTGCTCAATTTATAAAATCCCGTCTTTTAGGTCTACTAAGCTTTGTCCCACCACTTTGCTTCTACTGCAGAATACTGTACTCTTTCTGCACAAGTTCTAATCCTGAAGCTATACGACACTCTGAGACACAATCACATATATTCATATTCAGATGAAAACAAGTTTGCAGTGTACAATCACTACATAAAATAACAATAAAATAATGACTCCGTTATCATTTGGTTTCATCAGGATTGTCTGCTGATACAGTATCGACGTACAAAGACTGTCTGATTCATGTTGTTGGCACCGCTTCATTGTTCAATAAATTGCTGGTCATAAGAAAAGTCAGATAGTTTGATTGACAGGAAGGATGATCAGAGGGGCGGAGTTTCTACCACCATCGTTCCTACCCGGACTGAAGAAGGGGAGAAGTTTCTCAGTGAAGCAGCAGCCAGTAAAGGAGAAGATCGGAGCTGCAGTTTCTACGTCATAAAAGGAGACCAGACCCTCCTCATAATCCACAAACACCCCCACCTTCTGAGGCTGAGACCTCAGAGAGAGACGGACTGAAGGGTCAGCAAGAGCTCTGTACTCATTTCTATTTCTCAGCCACAGAGACCAGTAACCCTCCTCAGGTCTCATTTTGACTTCTCCCTTCCTGTTGATCGACTCTCTTGCCACTCCTAAATTCCATTTAGTCTTTCCTCTAACCTGAACCTCAAAGTAAAACCTGCCTGAAGAGAAACTCTGATTTCCTAAAACAAAATTATAATGAGAGAATCTGTCTGGGTTGTCTGGTAGATTCTTCTTCACATCACCATGATTCACTGTTTTCCCGTCATCAGACAGGAGGAGTTCAGGATGTGCTGTTTCAGGATCAAGAGTCACATCCACTGCATACTGCCGGACCCTCCTCAGCTCGGACTCAGCAAACAGCTTCTTCATCTTGTTACTGAATGTGTCCTCCAGCTGAACCAAAGCTCTCACCACAGTCCCTTCATATGACGAAGGACGGGTGCTGACTTCGGTCCAGTCCTTGGCGGGTGGGACATCCTTCAGGGATGGGAAGCTTTGTAGAAGATGAACGTGGTCTTCCGAACGTGAGAGCTGCTCCAGCTCAGTGCCTCTCTTCTTCAACTCAAAGATTTCTTGTTCCAGCTCTTTGATGAAGATGTCTGCCTGTTTCTGGGTTGTTCTTTGGCTCTTCTGTATTCCATCAATGAGCTCATTCAGGCCTCTTTCAACTGACTCCTTCAGAGAAGTGAAGACCCGAACACCTTCTGCTACCTCCATGTGTGCATTTTCCTTACTGAGCTTCACTGACTGTTTGATCTCCTGAATCTTCAGTCGTCTCTTGTGGATCATCTGATGAACTTCAACCTCTGTCTTCCCCAGCTCTGCCTTCTTTTCTTCAGACTCGCCCTTCAGAGGAACAACTTCATGCATCTTGTGGTCTAAAGCAGGACAGTGTGTGCAGACACACATCTGATCGGTCTTACAGAACAGCTCCAGAGGTTTATCGTGCTTCGGACACATCCTGCCTTCCAGGTTCTCCACAGGGTCGATCAGCTGATGTCTTTTCAGACCTGAAGCTGTGAGATGAGGCTCCAGGTGAGTCTCACAGTAGGAGACCAGACACACCAGGCAGGACTTCAGGGCCTTCAGTCTGGTTCCAGTGCAGACGTCACAGGGAACTTCTCCTGGTTTGGACACTTGTTGCTCTGAGCTGCTGCTGCTGGCTTTCTGTTGAGCTGACTGTCTGAACTGAGAAACCATCTCAGAGAGCAAAGTGTTGACCTTCAAATCAGGCTTTGTGGTAAAAACCTCTTTACACATGGGACATCGACACCTGTAATTAATACTCCAGTTTTTAGTAAGGCAGGTTTTACAGAAGTTGTGTCCACATGGTGTGCTGACTGGATCAGTGAACACATCCAGACAGATGGAGCACAGAAACCGATCTTCAGTCAGCAGACAGCTGGCAGCAGACATGTTTACAGTCTGAGGACAGAAGACAAAGTTTTATCAAACATTTTGTTTTATATGCATTTAGATTCTTGCATTATTGAGATTATACCATTCTGAGTTCCATACAAACCAAGCCATCAGATTTCACATCATGGATTTCCTTCTAATAACCATGTTGAAACAAAAACATTTAGCTGAACAACAAAAACTCAAGTTCTAAAAAAGATTTGGTCTTGAGCTAAATTTTACTAATTCTTGTGATTCTCTCTGTGTTCAATCTCAGCCTCACCTGTGACTTACTTTTCACTTGACTGGGTTAAAATTGAGTTGATGATGTCAGAAAATAGTTCAGACAAGTTTGAAAGTGTGAAATAATATATATGTATTAAGGTAAAGAACTGAGATCAATATTTTGTACACTGACACCTGAAAAACAGGCTCAACAGGTGTCACACAGATGTCAAACACAGTACAAACATCTGCTGGTGAAATAAAACCACTGCATGTGAACACAGCCACTAAAAAGTAGGAAACATTAGCTAGTTTTAAAAACAATTAAATCATGGACTAATATGACATTGTTTTATGTGTGTATATATATATGTAGATGCAATGGTTTGATTTTTTCTGTTTAGTCTTTTAAAAATGATTCGTTGTTCAGGTAAGAATGATTCATTGTGATTCATTTAATGACTGTAAACATTCTACGACAACTATTTAAATGAACACATCAATGAAAATGATCCTCTGGGTTTTTTGGATGTTTAGGACAAATTTCAACCCAATCCAGTGAAAAATAAGACGACAGAGACGTTGAGAATACAAAACCACTCAAATTCAGCTCCAAGGTCCGATTTGTCAAAATATCATTAACTTAAAAAGTATGTGCAGTGTGCAGCTGTAGGGTTTTGCAAGGTGATTACATTTTTTTAGTTTTTACAAAACCCACAAGCATGTAAATATTGTGAGGCTGGGGTGAGGTGGCATGAAAAGACCCACAGATGTGTTAAACTAACCTGATAGTCCACCTGATAAGTTTACTTCCTGTCTGACTACAGTAAGCTCTGTGTTGGTGCTGTTTGCTGTCTGCACTCACCAGTTTTTGAGTCTGCTGTGGAGAAAGTCCTGATGAACTCAGTTTAATATTCCCTCAGACAGAAACACAGACACTCTGCAGCTCTGCTGACTCTCACTAACTGTAAGTTTCATTTCTGGAGAGTGACGTTGGAGCCTCTGGTGCTGCCACGCCTCTCTGCAGCTCTGTGTGGCAGGCTGTGTGTCCTGGTGAGAACAGGATGAGTTCAGCCCTGCTGGTCACAGGAGGAAACACTGACTCCACTTACAGAGAGAGACTCAGTTACTCATGTAACTCAGCATTACATTAATGATCGTGGTCACAACAGTTAAAGCAACAAACAGAATCATGTGTATGTGTGGACACAGATCAGGACTTCATTTTCAATTCTGCTGATGGTTTTGCTGTTTAATTGATCAATGGATCAATACATTATCTGTCTATATTCATTCACTACCAGACAAGGGTTTGATCAATAATGTCCATGAGGGGAACCGGAAGGGGCGGGGCTTCAGCTCTCTATAATAGTTATCGGCTGATCAATACATCAGATTTAGGGGTTTCCTCCTCAAACCTGCAGGAGCTCCGCAGGTTTTTCCCTACAGTTAACTTTCAGGTTACTGAGGTCAGTTTAGCAGACGCTGAGAGGTATGGAAGCCCTGAGGGGTCAGTGAAGATGGTTTTTATTTCTGGTGATCCATTTTCACATTTTCTTCAGGAGAAAAAAATAAATCTTAGTAAAAAAGAAAATATTTTATGTGCGATTTTATTTTCCGTGAAAAAAGGAAAAGTTTCACACGTGAAACCTTTTTTTTCTCCTGGATGTTTTTACAGATGAAAGAGAAAAATGATGAAACTCGAACAGATTATGAAGACAGAACTTCTGCTTCTACGTCCTGACAGGAAACCAGCTTCACTTCTCTCTCTGTGAGACTCACATGATTTCTGCCTGCAGACAAAAAGGTAAATGTGTGTTTTTAATGTCACTTTTTCATATGTGACTTGTGTCTTTTCTCCTGTAAAGACTCGTGTTATCAGACTGTTTGTGTCTTCATCAGTTTGACTCAATCATCGCAGTAGAAACTGTTGAAATGTGTGAGAGGTGTCGAGCTCGTTGTTCGACACGATCTTGTGGTTTTGAACAGTTGAAACGGTGAAAATCAGGAAGAACAACAAGACTCTTGATTCAACAGTGTGAACATACAGCACCAAGTTCAGTCAGAGATAATCCTCCTGCCAGCTCAAAGCTTGTGTCTGCTGTAATATCACAGTCTGCACTACTTTACACTTCTTTCACTCTTTGATGGAGTCCACATTTTCATCCAGTTCACTCTTAAAAACAGGAACTAAATGTCTCAGAACAGTTGAAGTGGCATCAGAGGATGTGGTGTTTGCTGAGTTGGAATAAAAAGATGGATCATGAAATATTTTCCTTTGTTCTCCATCTTAAAAAGAAAAGGTCCTTAAAACACAAACATAAATGTGCAGTGAGACATGTTGAGAAGAACAACAGAATGTTGGATCAAAGTTTCTCTGCATGAGAACAATTTCAAAAACAAATGTGACAAATTTACATTTCAGAGCGCTGACT
>CAEMYA010002153.1:83048-93841 GCA_903131615.1 Diplodus sargus
TTAGAGAAGATCAAGAGGAATGACCTGGTGCAGAGTCTGTCAGCCAACAGCTCAGGACCAGAAGGTCAGTCACATTCTTTATTTTAATATCATTTTCAGAAGAAGAGAGTGAGTCGACCACACAATGCTTATAAAGGAACAGGTCTCTCAGTACAGAAGCTCGTTGTTTTCAGCAAAGAGAAGCAAAGAGTCCTGATTTTGTAATGAGGAGAAAAGGTTGAAGCATCAATAATAGTTATTGGAGAGGATGGAGGTTTGATGGTGCTCTGGCTCACAGAAATAAACATTGTTTAACTGAGCAGAGATTCATTTTAATGGTGCAGCAGAGCTCTGCCTGATTTACAATCTGGATTAACTCATTTTAAACTAGTTTAACTAAACTCAAATTAGAGCTAATCTTAGATTTAATGAATCCTTGTTGGTACTAAACTCAGATTAGATCTGATTTTAGATTGAATGAATCCTTGTTGGTGCAACCCAGCCATAATCTCTGTGTTCACCTCTCTCAGTGTCAGTGACTGTGGGTGATGTTGGAGAGACTCCAGAGAACAGAGGACCTTCTTCCTCTCAGAGTGAAGGTAAAGCTGCTGTATTCTCTGGTATGTACGGAAGCCCTGAAAGACAAAGTTTAGTATTTAGTTTGGAAAAGTAAAAAGTAAGTAAGACTGACTGCATTATAACTGAGTGAAAGCAGAGACAGAAGTGCTTGATGATCTTTAGTTGAAGCAGTATCAGAGTATCTGCAGCTCTGAAAGACGTTGAATGTAAAGTATTGATTCAGTTTCTCTAAAAATACCCCAGACGCTCTTTAAAATTCTTAAAATCCATCTACAAAGGTCTAGAATATTTTTCTTGGTTACTGTAGACTGTAACATCAGTTTTTATATTATTCTGTATGTGGCTGTGAGCTGTCAGAAGGATTTAAAACTACAGTGAGACTGTTGTGACAGTGGATTGAGCTGAAGGAGGCAGTTTAATCCTTTTTATACATAATTTCAGTCGAACCATCAGATCTGCATCAAACTCCGTCTCTACTGCAGCTACAGCAGCCAGGTTGCAGGAGGGCGGGTCGTATGTAATATGAGCAGGCCAGAGGTCAGACAGCAGAGATGGAGTCGAGTGAAGAGGAAGAAGAGATCAGAGAGCAACTCTTTTCATGGAGGCCATGATGGACACTGAATAATAACCATTATTTCTGAAGCATTTTTGTTAGCTTGTGTCTGTTTGTCAAACTGAATGAACAGAAATTGACTTCAGCTCAGTTCATGGTTTAAAACTGAGATTTGGAGTCGACCTGACCATGAAGTCAAAGGGGTTGATAACTGTGAGGACTGAGTGGAGTGGCAGTGGAAAGCTAGCTGAGCTCACCTGTGGTTCAGATCAGGCCTGCATCCTTTTTTTGTTGAGTGGAAACTAAAGAAACCAGATAAATTATGGTCTGTATGGAGCCACCAGGCTCAGCTTTGTTTTTTCTATATATGAAGTAGTTTAAATGATATTGGTGTTAAAACTTCATCAAGTGATTCTAATAAAACAAGAAAGAGTGAAAGAAGTTAAGAAAGCACACTTCTGGGCCTGCAAGAGAGCTTGAGTCTACATATCTATATAGACAGAAGGAGAATATTAAAACTGATGCTACAGGACTCGTCATTGTGACATTTCAACCAGAAGCTGGCAGCAACACCAACAGCTGCTCAGTGGTCACCAGTCCAGAGCTGGTTGTACTGACCAGGTCCCTGTTGGATTGATTTATATGTTGCTGGGGTACATGAGAGAATGATGTGTTCAAATATTATTATCAAGATAGCTTACTGTAACAAAACTACATATATCACAGTGTTACAATAGTTTCCATAGACATCTTTCTCCAACTGTACATTTAATATCCTGCATTTCAGTTGTTTTTTGTTTCGATTTGTCACTCAGATGAGATTGTTCCAGTACCAAAACCACAACCCATCTCATATTACCAGAAAATGCTTCAGTCAAACCTCGAGGATCGGTTTAATTGTGCACAAGAGGGGTGGGCACAGAGGAAGGAACTTCTGGTTGATATCTACACAGAGCTGTACGTCACAGCTGGGGGTGACGTAAACCTCAACAAACAGCATGAGGTCATTCAGATGCAGGTGAAGCCAACAACAGAGGAATCAATTCAACCCTGTGACATGTTCAAACCCCCCTCTGCTAAAGGAAGATCCATAAGAACAGTGCTGACCAATGGAATCGCAGGAATTGGCAAAACATTTCTTGTCCAGAAGTTTGTGTTGGACTGGACTAACAAAGAAAACAATAAAGATGTGCATCTCATATTCCCCTTTACCTTCCGCCAGCTCAACTTATGGAAGGAAGAAAAGTTAAGTCTGATCGAGCTGATCCACAAATCTATCAGAGAGACCAAAGACATTCAGGAAGAGGCTCTTAATCACATCTTTACGACTCTGCAGTCATCAGGAAACACCAACTATGACAAAAGTAAATTCAAACTGGTGTTTGTTTTGGATGGACTGGATGAGAGCCGCCTTCAACTTAACTGTTCAACCAATAATAACAAAGGAACAGACTTTGATGTGACACAGTCCACCTCAGTGGATGTGCTGCTGTCAAACCTCATCAAGAGAAATCTGCTTCCCTCTGCTCGCCTCTGGATAACCACACGACCAGCAGCAGCCAATCAGATTCATTCTGATTTTGTTGACGTGGTGACAGAAGTCAGAGGGTTCACTGACCCACAGAAGGAGGAGTACTTCAGGAGGAGATTCAGAGATGAGGAGCAGGCCAGCAGAATCATCTCCCACATCAAGACATCACGAAGCCTCCACATCATGTGCCACATCCCAGTCTTCTGCTGGATCACTTCTATAGTTCTGGAGGATGTGTTGAAGACCAGAGAGGGAGGAGAGCTGCCCAAGACACTGACTGCGGTATATGCAGAGTTCCTGGAGTTTCAGATTTGTCAGACAAAGAAGAAATATGACCCAAACAAGTTTGACCAAAGCACGTGCATTCTTTACATTAAGTCGTTAGCAAAACTGTCTTTCCACCAGCTGGAAAAGGGCAACCTGATCTTCTATGAAAGAGATCTTAAAGAGTGTGGCATTGATGTCAGAGGAGCCTCAGTGTTCTCAGGAGTATTCACAGAGATCTTTAAAGAGGAACGTGGGAGGAAGAATGATGAAGTCAAGATGTTTAGCTTCGTCCATCTCAGTGTTCAGGAGTTTTTGGCAGCTTTGTATGTAGAGATGTCACTCATTAACAAAAACAAGAATGTGATGTCTGAACCAGCGCAAACTTTTTTCGAACTTGCGCGAAAGATCTTCAGCAAACCATCAATGACAGAGGTCCACAGGTTTGCTATTGACAAGGCCTTACAGAGTCCAAATGGACACCTGGACTTGTTCCTCCGCTTCCTTCTGGGTCTTTCACTGCAGACTAATGAGAATCTCCCTCAAGGCCTCCTTGAAAAGAAGAGAAGGTCACAGAACAATCAGGAAACAGTTGAATACATCAAGAAGAAGATCAGTGAGAATCTGTCTCCAGAAAGAAGCATCAATCTGTTCCACTGTCTGAATGAACTGAATGATGGTTCTCTAGTGGAGGAGATCCAACAGTACCTGAGATCAGGAAGTCTCTCCCCGGATAAATTGTCTCCTGCTCAGTGGTCAGCTCTGGTCTTCATATTACTGTCATCAGAGAAAGATCTGGACGTGTTTGACCTAAAGAAATACTGTGCTTCGGAGGAGGCTCTTCTGAGGCTGCTGCCAGTGGTCAAAGCCTCCAACAAAGCTCAGTAAGTGAACAGATAACTGCAGATATGAACTACTGTACATCACACGTGTAGGTTCAACTAATGAATGTTTTAGATTTCAATTAGTTGATTAATTGAAAAACCTGCACTCTGTCATTAGTTTCATTGTACATATGCACATTAATGCAGCCATGAAAGAAAAAAAGTAGTTATTTTTAAGGTGGGGTGAATCACTCCGGAGAATCATTGTTGACATCTGAACAAATAGCAAAACAAATTCCCTGATGCACATTGCGAGGCAATCCTACTAACAACTGGCCTAGCTTGCATAGAAGTGGATTGTGCTTTGTTGTTGTTAAAGCAAAACAAACGTATTATAATATAAATAAAAATACTGAAGCACACATTCATTCAAGGGTGTCACATTTTAAATCGCTACTTAGTCTGAATGAGTTTCACAATCAAAGTCGAATGCAGTATCAACAAAGTAGTCTGTTCAATATTTCACTTGAGATTGTCTGTTCATGATGAGTATAAGTCATTTTCAGCCCCAGTGGAGGGACAACGCCACACTGTTTGTTTCGAGCCCCACGGCATGAGAGCTAACAGAGGAAACAGTTGACAGAGCTAAAATCTCATTGTGGAGCTAAACACACAGTAGCACTGAGAGTTCAGAGGAAGTGGTCAACACTGAGCAGCAGTTTAATGGACAACACCTATCTTTGCTGAGTACGGTTTGGAGGTAAAAGTACCTTTAGTTTGGAGTTACAGGCAATTTACGGTAGATCAGTAGACATTTAATCAATCTTATGACAGAGCTGAAAGTAACCTGGTACAAGCAGTGACCAGGTGGTGGAACAGTAGTCTCAGAGCACAAAGTCCTTAAAGACTGAGACAAATGAGAATGAGACACAGACTTTATCACAAATTATGTGTGGTATGTTTTATGCTTTTTCTCAATTCTCTATCAACAGTGTTAAGACTTTCTGTCTTTGAATTGATGTAAGATAAATATAATTATTTATTTAGTCAGCGTTTTAATGGTGGTTTTATTATGCCACTAAAAACGAACAATGATAGATGACAATAAGTGAGAGAAACCTTTTGATCTGTGATTGGTATCGGTCGATACCTCTTCCAGCAATTGGTGATCTGCCCCGAAAAAATCCTGATCGGTGCACCCTTAGTTTGGTTTCCTATCATTGACATTGTGGCAGCTTTAACTTCTGGAGACAGTTGAAAGTGTGTTGTTTGTTGCTTTTGCTGATTTTAGTACGTTACACCATAGAATATAATGTTGGCTCTTCAGTTGCACATACGTTCACAACGTGTCTCATTTTCTTCAGTGCGCACTTTCAGTACCTTGGCAAACTAAAAGATAAGATGAATGTCCATAGACAAGTAATTTAACCTGACATGGACAGCGATATGACCATGAAGGTATAATCATTGAAATTGATCAAACTTTTCACTAATGTGAGATGCTAGTTATGAAAAACACTAATCTTCTCAACATCTACTCGTCACCCAAGACCCTGATTGTTTGACTCATAAACACAATAACGCCAGCCCTTTTCACACAGAGAGTAGCAGTAGTAGCAGTATTATTGGTGCAGCAGAGGTTTGCCAATTCTCCACCACTGTTTGTTCCCACAGAGCCAAGCTGCTCCAGTGTAAAGATGCACCAGTGTGTAATTCTTACAGCAAGCCAGCACTGCAGATCCAAAAGAGGCGTGATGGTACACGTCATGATGATGACTGTCTGTGTGTTTCCCCCGGGTTTCTCCTGTTAATCTAAAAATCTACCTAGTGACTGTTTATAATCATATGGATGCTGTCATAATGTGTTATGATTGATCTGACCTAGAGTTCTCAACGGGTCGGGCCGGCCCGAAAAACCTGACCGGACCCGCAGGTTCAGGCCGAAAAAACACGCAAATGAGTCGGGTCGGACCTCGGGCTTCCTTTTTTATAAAACACATTTCATAAAACACATTTCTTGCAGGTTGTAAATTATACAGCCTGTTGTGAATCATCGCTGTTCACGTGTGGTGAAGTGTAAGTCTGGCTGCTGCTTCATGCGGAGGGGCAGACACAGAACTGACGCCGCTGCGTGACGTACTCGCGCCTATAGCCTGGCTGGGGAAGATGGAATTGGCTAAAAGTAAACTTGCCACATTTGAATTCACTCTTGCTTTTCGAGAAGTGGGGAAATCGTCTGTTTCTGTCTCTCCAAATATATTTTCCCACTGGTCGAAGCGCGGTGTCTTCTTTGCAGCTGGTGCTGCTGCTGAAGGTGACGCAGCACCTGTCTCCTGGCTCGCATCACCTTTCCGTTTGCTGTCTGTCTGATCATGATAACGAGTGTATGAGGAAAACAATGCAGGCGCGCGGGGGGTCGGGTTCGGGCCGGGTTTGGGCAGAAAACTCGCGGGCCGGGTCGGGTCGAGTTGTAATTTTCAGGCCCGTTGAGAACTCTAATCTGACCTGACCAAAATTTCATTTTTAGCTCTAAATTACATAATTACATAATCACAATCAGTAAACAGGATGCTGTCTGACTCTCTCACTTGCGGGGAGGGAGGCTGTTTTCTGGGGAAAGTTCACTGAAGTCTCGGTCTGGAGGGATAACCGTCACAGTGATTTTTTTCAAGACAGCAACCTCAACCCTCACCGCAACTGAGACTTTCACACAGAGGCGGATGTGGACAATAGGTACAGGATCGCTGCACTCAAAGGGCAATTTGAATGGGGCTGGTTTCCACAGAAATGTGATGTATTTTGTATTTTGTATGACAGACACAGTATCGCTTACTCTCTTTCAGTCTGAGTGCTTGTAATCTGTCGGAGAGAAGCTGTGAAACTCTGTCCTCAGTTCTCAGCTCCCAGTCCTCTAGTCTGAGAGAGTTGGACCTGGGTAACAATGACCTGCAGGATTCAGGAGTGAAGCTGCTGGCTGTTGGAATGAGGAGTCCACACTGTAAACTGGAGACTCTCAGGTCAGGATTCAAAAAGACATATACTAAGTGAACAGTAACTGTTAGCCCTCTGGGGTCTGGTGTATAATTGGCCGTTTTTGACTATTTTTGATTTTTTAAATTATATTTCACCTTAAAAACTATTTATCTTGCCTTGTTTGGTGTCATTATTTTCAGCACAACCTCACATGTGTGACTGTACAGTTTTTATTTTGACATACTGTATTAACACAATTGACCTAAAATCACGAATAAACATAAAATCCGAGTAAGAAAAAGTAAGATTTTTTACTGTAAAAACCACAAATATGATGAACGAACCATTTTTATTACTTATAATGCAAATATAAATTGTTGTTTACTAAATTTGTGCATAAGTTTTTGAAATTTACAGTTTACATTTAAAGTTATGTGTAACATAACATTTGTGTTTCCAGTAGTATATACAATGGAAAAAGTGTATTTTAATCTACTTGTCATCTGAAACTCTAATGCTTTATTAGACTTGGATTCTTAAACTCGATAAGGGAACCTACGCAAATGGGATCTTTTTGATGTTATATGCTTCAGAAACGGTATCAGTATTTTTCTTTATCACTGACTCTCTTTCAGGATGAGAGGCTGTAATCTATCAGAGAGAAGCTGTGAAGCTCTGTGCTCTGTTCTTAGCTCCCAGTCCTCTAGTCTGAGAGAGCTGGACCTGAATAACAATGACCTGCAGGATTCGGGAGTGAAGCTGCTGTCTGTTGAACTGAAGCGTCCAGACTGTAAACTGGAGAGTCTCAGGTCAGGATTAGAAAAGATATGTATGAAGTGAACCATAACTGTTCCTTTATGTTCTCATTTTTCTCCTGTCATTTCACCAATTTTCTTTTCAGACACTGCTCTGAAAACTAAGATCGAAAAACATTTGTAAGTTAAAAACAATTGTAAGTTAAATCAAACAGAGGGAAAAGTCTTCATATGTGTCCTGTACATTTATTTTCAGGCTGAGTGGCTGCAGTCTGTCAGAGAGAAGCTGTGATGATCTGTCCTCAGTTCTCAGCTCCCAGTCTTCTAGTCTGAGAGTGTTGGACCTGAATAACAACGACCTGCAGGATTCAGGAGTGAAGCCGCTGTCTGTTGGACTGAAGAGTCCAAACTGTAAATTGGAGACTCTCAGGTCAGTGTTCAAAAAGACATGTGCTGAGTGAACAATAACTGTTCCTTATGTTGTCATGGTTTTCCTCTCATTTTACCAGTTCTTTTTTCAGACACTGCTCTGGAAACTGAGTGTATCAAAATACAAATGTAGGTTAAATCACACAGAGAGAAGAGTCTTCATATGTGTACTCTATATTTTTGTTTCTCAGGGTGAGTGGCTGTAATCTGTCAGAGAGAAGCTGTGAATCTCTGTCATCAGTTCTCAGCTCCCAGTCTTCTAGTCTGAGAGTGCTGGAGCTGAATAACAACGACCTGCAGGATTCAGGAGTGAAGCCTCTGTCTGTTGGACTGGAGAGTCCACACTGTAAAATGGAGACTCTCAGGTCAGGATTTGATAGATACTTGTACAGATTGAACCATAACTGTTCCTTTATGCTGTCATTTTTCTCCTGTCATTTTACCAGTTCTCTTTTCAGACAGTGCTCTGAAAAATTTGTGTATCAAAATACAATTCCAAGACAAACCAAACAGAGAGAACATTCTTCACATGTACTCTGCTTTTTTCAGACTGAGTGGCTGTAATCTGTCAGAGAGAAGCTGTGAAGCTCTGTCCTCAGTTCTCAGCTCCCAATCCCCTAGTCTGAGAGAGCTGGACCTGAGTAACAATGACCTGCAGGATTCAGGAGTGAAGCTGCTGTCGGTTGGACTGAAGAGTCCACACTGTAAACTGGAGACACTCAGGTCCAATTTCAGCTTCTGTTACATGACCACTAAAATGTTGCTTGACATATAGCTTAAAATTAGCTTAAAATACTACACAACAAACATTTGTTGGACTTTTGGACATTGTGTATTTTTCCAAGAAGGTAAACAATGCCCTCCAGAGATTACATCTTTCATTCTGATTAGAATAATGTATAATCATCAATTTATCATGTCAGCGATAATCAGTTATTTCATTGATTGTGCATGAAATTGTTAATGCAGCAGGAGTTTTATGAAATTATTTTGTGTTACCCCTCAGCTCTATGAATTGTTGTATCTTACAGCCTTTTTAAATTTCCACGAATTTTATTATACGGTTGATAAAAATATCATCGTAATATAAAATCGTATGATGTAAAAGTATATGATTTTATTTAAAATGCCCCAAACCATTTTCAAATTGCGTCATGTTAGCTTTACACACTCTGTACAGTGAGAGACATCCTCCGTCTTTTGACTTTTGACTAGAGTGATAAATAAACTTTGTCCTGTGCGTCCAGGCTATCAGGCTGTCTGATCACAGAGGAGGGCTGTACTTCCTTGGCCGCATCTCTGAGATCTAACCCCTCTTTTCTGAGAGAGCTGGACCTGAGCTACAATCATCCCGGAGACTCAGGAGTGGAGCTGCTGTCGACTGGACTTGATGATCCAGACTGGAGATTGGACACTCTAAAGTATGAACAGTTAACAAGAGCTCACACACTGTTTCTCTGTCACACTGACAAGCTGAGATGAGATCATGGCACACACTGAGTGAAGCTTTATGAAGATCATTGATAAGGAAGCTTCTAAAGGATCATTCTGATTGTGTTTCTTCCTCCAGGGTGGAACATGGTGGAGAGCAGAGGCTGAAACCTGGTCTGAGGAAGTGTAAGTTTGTGTTCAATTTGATTGACGAAAACAGGCAGCACATGTTAAAGTAGTTTAAATCTAAAGCTTGCGTATCTGCATTAAACTCTCAGTTTGAAATAAGATTCAAAAAGATGAATCATTGTGAAGTTTTTATCTAATTAACAGTCAGTCTGTTAATAAAGCAACAAATAAGCCATCAGCTGTGTTAGATGATAAACTGCTGCTGTATTGTGTCTTGTTCTCTCCATCAGATGCTTATGAACTCACAGTGGACACAAACACAGTACACAGAAACCTCAAACTGTCTGACAACAACAGGAAGGTAACATGGGTGTCACAGAAACAGCCATATCCTGATCATCCAGAGAGGTTTGACTGCTATCAGCTGCTTTGCAGAAATAATGTAATTGGTCACTTTTACTGGGAGGTCGAGTGGAGAGGAGGGGTTGATGTATCAGTGAGTTACAGAGGAATCAGCAGGAGAGGAGATAGTGATAACGCTTTGTTTGGGCGGAATAATCAGTCCTGGAGTCTGAACTGCTCTGATGATGGTGGTTGGTACTCTGTCTGGCACAATAACAGAAGAACAGTCCTCTCCTCGTCCTCCTCCTCTTCCTCTCCCTCCTCTTCCTCTGTCTCTTACAGAGTAGCAGTGTATGTGGACTGTCCTGCTGGCACTCTGTCCTTCTACAGAGTCTCCTCTGACTCACTGATCCACCTCCACACCTTCAACACCACATTCACTCAACCTCTTTATCCTGGGTTTGGGTTGTGGATTGATTCCTCAGTGTCTCTGTAGGAGGGACACACACACAAACAGTGTTGGGGCTCGTTACTCAAAAAAGTAATATATAAAACATTACACATTAATCTCAAAAATAGTAATGCCTTACATTACATGATTACTCCCTGAAGAAAGTAATTAGCAACGTTACTTGTTACATTCTTTCTACTCAGGCCCGGACTGGCCATAAGGAGAACCGGGAGTATCCCCGAAGGGCCAGCCCATGATTGGCCTGCTGGCCTGCGTCTCTTTCTCTTTTTTTTTTCTTTTTTAACAGGCTGTTGGTCAGCCGGCGTCGCAGCTATCTGACTTTTTTTCTAAGTCAGAGAGGCAGGCCAGGCCAATCAGAGGCCACTCAGGCCAGTAGCATGTGAGGAGGACAAGATGATTGTTTTGTTTCGATTAACACCCGCCCCAACAGTCTGTATCAACCAGACAGACAGTGTGTGGAGGAAGGGGTGTGTGACGTGTGTCTGGTACCTGCTGCGGTGTGAGTGTGTGTGTGTGTGTGTGTGTGTGTGTG
>CAEMYA010002153.1:93865-111434 GCA_903131615.1 Diplodus sargus
GTGTGTGTGTCTGTGTGTGTGTGTCTGTGTGTGTGTGTAGTGAGTGGACCGGGAGAGGAGACGAGGCTTCGAAGATTAGATGATGGACCCCAACCCGGGTAAAAAAAAGACAGAAGGCGGTGCCTTATTCATTTTTCCTTACGTTTAACAAATTCAAACTCATGTAAGTATCTCCAGCCATCAAAGTGGCTTCATGCAGCGGAGCAAGACTTTAGGCAAATCGCATGCAGCAGCATGTTCTGCTCGTGTTGTTGACGCTGCCATTGTTATCCCATCACCGCTTGCGGGTGGCGACTAACCAATCGGTGATGGTGAAAGATATCTCGTGCCAAACCCCAACCAATCACTGTTCCATTATTGACAGCCCCCGGCAGACACACACGCACACACACACACACACACACATACTCTCTGTAAATGACAGTAACAGAAATGATTTAGTTGTTTTGTCTCTTCTTGTCAATGTGCTGCACATCATTGTTTTAAATATCTTAATATGTTTTGAACGTTCAGATTTCAGTTTTCTGAACTTTGTGATCTGCTTTCTCACAACAATCAGCCTGTATATACAATAACATCAGGCTGCACACACACATGCATATAGATAATCATAATGACGATCTTTGTTCAGACAGGTTGTATTTTGTTGATGTGTCATTCATCATTGAAGTTTGTCATTTGTCTTCTTTAAGTTATCTGTAAATATGTGTCTATGAGTGGATAGAGCTGCTGCTACGTGCAGACGGACCTCTATTACAAAATCTCCCTGTAGAGTCCAAGAGCCAAAGACTTTATGTCAACACTTCATCATCTCACATCATCTGTCAAAATAAACATTTGACTTTCTCATTCATGTGTCTCTCCTGATTGAAATAACGTCTTTTTACATCACTTTGCATTACAGATATCAAAGCAGACGAGCTGTAAAGAGACATCTGATGTTTATATGTAACTTTGTACATTTAAATGCAGGCAATCCCTCAGGCTCAGCTCATTCCTGCCTGTTCCACATTCAGCAGTCTCCTCCTTGTTTTGACTCACAACTACACTACACACTAAACACACTACACCAAACACTACATAACACACTAACTATACACTCCAAACATGCAAAAATGTCACAAATCTCTCAACTCTCAAAACTGGCTATCTCTGTGGCTGTCTCCATCACGTCATTGCTGCTGTCACTCATCCGCCGACGTCCCTCCCACAACTTCCACCTGTTTCTCAGCAACCAAATCACGTGTTTTGTCATTTAATTTTGTGAATGGCTGGTGTTTTGCCTTTTTCCACCAATAGGGCCGTGTTTTCTTTAGCTAGCAAACACTACCTGCTTGCTGACTCTTTCGTGACAAAAGCCCGTTTTAACCGTTTCTTTCTGCACCAGACACAATTTTGCAAACGTGACGGCAATGTTCGCAAAATAGCGTGGCGGACATTATTTACCGTAAATCCGGTTTTGGATGCGCTGGCGCGTCCGTCAACTCAGGAGGTGGGCCGTGGGGGTGGGCTACCAGCTAGCTACACACGAACATCCACAGATTCCTATTCCAGTTTGTTGTCCTGGCGTATCCGGATCTCCTCAGACCGGAACAGACTCGGTTCGGACTCATTTAGTGTCATTAATCCACAACAGTCAGTTTAGATGCACAGAACAGAACCGAACTGCCAGCAAAATCCTGGTCCAGCAATTTATTAACGGTGTCATTGTCGTCCAAACAAAGCCAACGTTGTACATCCTTAAACCACGCAGCAGCCATGTTGAAACTCTCAGGTCAGTTTGATCCTGATCCACAGAGATATTTGAGGCACACATACACACATAGACAGACAGACAGACAGACAGACAGACAGAGATTCCTTGCTTTTATAGAGAGATTTAATGAGATACTTTAAGACTGCTGATGTAGTTTTTGTATGTCTGACTTTGACATTTAATGAAGTAATATTTTAACAGGGTATCTAAACTCTTACTCATGTATGACTTTTGGATATTTTTTTTTAGCTCTGGTAACGACAGAGATACTGTTAGATTACTAGATATACTGTTTAAATAGATGACTAGATATAGTGTAAACTTCTAGCCCAATTTCACTTCATTAAAGTACACTGAGACGTGTTCAGACCACACTGGGACACTGTAACAGAGATTAAACCCTCAATAAACTACTAGTTTAATAGTTTTATGCTGTCAGTGTAGTTTCAAGTTTTCTTAAAGTTGTCATCATACTTACAGTCGACTATTCGTGTATTATCTAGTAGCCTACTTTAAAGCAGCACTGTGTAATTTTGCAGAAGACTATATCAGCACAATATTAATGAGGTATTACCAAAAATGGGGACTCGAGTCTGTGACTCGAACTCGAGTCGCACTTAAGTCGCAGACACAGAGACTTCAAGACTTGACTTGGACTCGTGCTCAAAAGACTCCAGGCTCGACTTGACTCGTGAACAATCATTATGTTTTATTTTGAAATGCCTGACGAGCTTAATGTGATTCTCTCCGTTTTTTCATGCTAACCATGGTAACCATATTACACAAAGGGTACGCGCCTTGCGGCCTCCCGCACTGACGGCTGACAACCATGGCGACCGGGACCGGCGGCACACCAGTTGTGTTTGTCGGTTACACCCCGCCTTTCCGAAACCCCGCTGATCCAAACATAGACTTCAATTCATCGTAATGGCAGGGTTTCCCTTTTTTCAAAGACCCCGCTATTCCGTAAAGGCTATTGGGGAAACCCCTCCATTCCGAAACCCCCCACTCCGAACTAACCTTAACCCACTTCAGAACTGTGCGAGTGCGGCTGGAAGTGGACATCAGCACCACGGATAGCGGTGTTAAATTTCGGAACAGCTGTGTTTTGTGGGCAGCGTCGGAACAGCGGTGTTTCGGAGTGGGGGTGTTTCGGAATGGAGGAGTTTCGCAGCGGAGGGGTGTCGGAATGGGTGGCTGTCCCCGCGTTTGTACCATTTGTCCAACTTCAGACTGGACGGCACTAACAAACGGAGCGCTGACTGCCAAGTCTGCAGTGCACGAATAAAAGATGCTGGATCCAGAGACCTAGAGGCCTACAGTAATTAAACAATACGGTTGCAGAGTGCAAACTTTTAACTTGTTTGTCCAATGGCAACATGGCTAGACTAGTGAATGTTGAAATTTTATCAGCCATTCAATAGATTACCATTGTTATTTTGGCTGGTGAGTGCAGCATACAGTACCAGCCACTTGCATGATTTACCAGTATCTGAATGGTGTTATTTTATTTATGTCCAGAAGATGTAGCTAACTATAACTGAGATTGGATGATTAGTTATCAAATCAAATCAAATCAATTTTATTTATATAGCCCAAAATCACAATCACATTGTCTCAATGAGCTTTACAGTCTGTACAGTGAACAACATCCTCTGTCCTTAGACCCTCGATTCGAGTGAGGAAAAACTTCACATGTTGATGGAAAAAAAAACAATGGAAGAAACCTCAGGAAGAGCCACAGAGGAGGGATCCCTCTTCCAGGACGGACAGACATGCAATAGATGTTGCGTGTACAGAAAGAGCAGCAATCACAGTTTACAAGTTACATCAACAGAAAGGTTGATACAAGTTATATGAAAAGTTGAGTGGATCCAGGAGACGATCGAGCAGGACGAGGTATCACCAAGTGCTGCCCAAGCCAGACGACCTCCTGTCCACCATGATGACCTGGAAAAGAGCAGGCCACACAGGAGAATTAGTAAAAGACAGAGAGAGGCATCAAGATTTACAGGAATGTAGATATCAGGAGGTGGTGAAGCAGAGGAGAGCAGGGACCAGCCCAGGGTGTGACGGTCCGGATCAGTTGGTATTTCAAGGCAGCAGGAGCCCAGAAACGGTAGATTGTCCCAGGATGCCGTGGTCCATCAGAAGGGAGCCTGAAAGAAAGAGAGGAGGAGGAGAGAGAAAAAAGGAGGAGGGGGAAGAGGAGGCTACAGAGAGTGTAGAGAGTGACACAGCTTGTGGGAACAGAAAACAAAGACAAGGTTAGAGAAATGCAATACTGATCAGAATAAACAGATTGTTTCTCGTCGGCAGCACAATGTAGTCTTATACTGTAGGAACTCATTGAGACTGACACCGACCCACTGAAGAAGCTCACATGTGATGTCAAGGGCTAATTAAAGGCTACATCAAAGAAGTGAGTTTTGAGTTTAGATTTAAAGGCGTCAACATAGCCAGATTGTCTGATGTCAGCTGGGAGGTTATTCCAAAGGAAAGGAGCCCGATAGGAAAAAGCCCTGCAGCCAGCTGACTTCTTCTTGATCCTGGGAACCATCAGGAGCCCTGAATTTTGAGAGCGTAATGCCCGAGTTGGAATATATGGTTTAATTAGATCTGACATGTACGACGGGGCAAGGCCGTGTACAGCTTTATATGTCATCAGCAGCACCTTAAAGTCTGATCTTAGATGCACTGGGAGCCAGTGCAGAGACGCTAAGATTGGTGTAATATGATCAAATTTTCTCGTACGTGTTAGGACTCTGGCTGCAGCATTTTGAACCATCTGAAGACTTTTAGTGCTCTCACGTGGAAGGCCTGAAAATAAGGCATTGCAGTAATCCAGACGAGACGAGACAAAGGCATGAATCAGGATCTCTGCATCCGTCGTGGACAGGAAGGACCTAATTTTGGCTATATTGCGCAGGTGGTAGAAGGCGATCTTGGTAATTTCTTTGATGTGCTGAGCAAAACAGAGCGTAGAATCAAAAGTAACACCTAGATTCTTGACAGTTGAGCTTTGAGAAATAACGCAGTTGTCCAGAGTGACAGCCACCTGATCAACATGGTGTCTCTGGCTGGCTGGAGTGATGACCAGCATCTCAGTTTTTTCCGAATTTAGGAGCAGGAAGTTTTCAGACATCCACTTCTTCACTGCACATAGGCAGGTTTCTAGTTTCGTGATTTGAGATTTGTCGTCAGCTTTTAGGGGCACATACAGCTGAGTGTCGTCCGCATAGCAGTGGAAATGTATTCCATAGCTCCGAATAATGTGGCCGAGAGGTGAAATGTACAGAGAGAAAAGTAAAGGGCCCAGAACAGAACCCTGGGGAACTCCGTACTTCACAGCGGAACTCCGTACTTCACAGCAGTTATTATTGCATGACTAATAATGTTAGATTCACAAGATTACAAGATTACTTTATTTGTCACATACAGAAGTCACAGAATAACATGCAGTGAAATGTCTCTAGTGGGATGTTTTGCACTAATTGGAATGATGTTAATTACAATATATTTGATTGGGTGAGGTGCACCATTTTCTATATTTGTTCTTTTTCTGTTCCCACTGAGCCTGCACAATAGGGGGCAAGCTATTCTGTAACTGTATGTTCATGATCAATAATACAGTTTCCTTCAAAGGAAAACATTCATTGTGTGTTTTCTTCATATTGCATTGCAATAGCCTGTTTAAAGTGATTATATATGTAACAAACAACTAATCCGTACTGATACTGTATGCTAATAGATAAAGGAGTGACAATAATACAGTAAATGCTTTGAATTTCTTAGATATAGCTGTGCAGTATTCTTAGGAGACTGGAAAACAGCATATGAGAGAAGGCTCATTACAACCAGAAGAGACATACAACTTTTATTTTTTAGAGACTTGAGACTTGACCAAGTCTCACCCCACAAAGACTTGAGACTTGACTTGGACTCGTGACCAAAAGACTTGAGACTTGACTTGGACTTGCAAAAAAAGACTTGTGAACATCTCTGGGTATTACTGGGAGCTTAAATATCTTTCAGTGGAGGTTTTTACCATTAAGTTTTGAAACTGTCTTCTGTAATATTTTTTTTCTGAGGTCAAAGTGTTAAATATCAGGTTAAATTTACATGCAGAAAATGTTTAATGAGAGCGGACAGACTGGAGCGACCTGATTGTAACATTACTTAAAAAGTCTTCATGTCTGTGTAATATTTGTCTGTCAGACACAATTCTGTTAATATATTAATCAAATTAAATAAATCAATAAAATACATCATGGTTTATGTTGGTTTTAATAACAGAAGCTGGTACATGTTTGATCTGAGGCTGAAAATACAGCCGTATTCCAGCGTAGGTTTGTATTTCCAGTTCGACTGGAAGTGTTTTACTTTGAAAAGTATCGGCTGTGGCGCGATGAGCGGCAGCTGACGGTAACGGATCTCCTGGTTTGTGGAGCTCTGTTAATGAGCGTCAGTAGCAGCAGTTCCAGTCAGAAGCCCTTTTTAGATAATAAAAGGCGGCATATTTGCTCCTAGGTAAGCGTGGCAATGTGCCGGCCTGTCTTTCTAAAACCGAGGCTTAATATTCCTTCTTTTTTCAAAAGCCGCCTCTGAGGTAGGTGTATACATGTGACGTGACGTGAAGCTCGAAGTTGAGCTGCGAACAGTGACATAGAATTTGTCTTCAAAATAAGAGCTTTACATTGCACCCCATTGGAGTTTAGAACTGGGTTGTTAGCGGGGGGCTTTTAATTTGAAAGTAGCGACCGTTCCTACTAGCTTGCGCTACAACAACAAGCTAACACAACCAAACAGCTACAGAGACGAGGAGACGCTGCATCTCCTGGATCTTAGCGGCCAGTGTCCAGTTGCTCATCTTAATGTCCGCGGATGAAATGATGGACTGACTGCTGTGATCCGCTATTTCCTACTGTATTTGCTTAAATTGTCTCTCTGCTGAAATCACCCTCTCTGTTACCTGAGTGTGTGATTGGTTGCAGCTGTGTTTGAGTGAGTTAATTGTCAAGGGAGCTGGTTGGTTCCTGCCTCCAAAGCCAAGAGTTTAAAGGCCAGTTCTTCCCAGTTCCTGTGGGCTCCCCATGTCTCAGCTGGACTGCCAGCATGCCTGTTTATGTGTGAGATGTTAAGTTGTGTTTGTGACTGAGCACCCTGACTAGATAGCTGCCAGGCAAGTTCAAGAATTTGCCACTTTATTATCATGGTCATATTGCGCCACGGTTTCTCCTAGGCCCTGTTTATAACAATACAAAATACAATAGAGATTAGTGTCCAGAGTCCTCCTATTGACTCAGAGTGTCTGACACTCAGAGCGAGGAGTTGAACAGTTTCATGGCCACAGGCAGGAAAGATTTCCTCTGGTGCTTTGTGGTGCATCTTGGTGGTATCAGTCTAGGGCTGAATGTACCCCTGTGGCTGACGTGCACGTCATGGAGTGGATAGAAGCCATTGTCCAAGAAGACATGGAACTTGGACAGCATACTCCTCTCTGATACCATCGCCGGAGAGTCCAGCCTCACCCCCCACAACGTCACTGGCCTTGCAGATCAGGCTGGTCAGTATTTTGGTGTTCTCCACCCTCAGCCTGCTGCCCCAGCAAACAACAGCATACAGGATAGCACCGGCCACCACAGACTAAAAAAAACATCCTGAGCATAGTCCAGCAGATGTTGAAGGACCTCAGAGGATGGAAATGGGTCAACGGCACATTGGTCCTCCTCAGGTCCACAACAGTACTGTACTTATCCTCAACACACTCACTGATACATCCAACTTTTGCTGAGTCATCCGAGAGCTTCTGGAGATGACAGGTCTCTGTGCAGTAGCTGAAGTCTGTAGTGTAGAGGGTGAAGAGGAAGAGAGAGAGGACATTCCCCAGTGGGGCCCCGGTGTTGCTGACCAATCTATCTGACACACAGTGTTGTAAGCTCACACACTGTGGTCTGCCAGTCAGATAGTCAACAATCTAGGTCACAAGGGAGGAATCCACTTGCATCGCTGACAACCTCTCACCCAGATGAGCCGGACGGATGGTGTTGAATGCACTGAGGAAGTCAAAAAACAAGACTATCACAGAGCTAGCCAGCTTTTCCAGGTGGGCGTAGACATGGTTAAAATATGGTAGCAACCACTGCTGTTAGGTCTGTATGACAATGACACTGAAGATGGAGATAAACATGAACACTGAAATATTACTTTTTAAAAAGGTCCTCAAACCACATGACGACGCTTTAAATGTCCCTCGCCACGTGTCAATGAGTTTATTTCAACTGTCAAGATGATTGATTTTGAGTTGGATCGACATGTTACATTTGGTTCTGGAGAGGCCTTCATGGGGGCATTGGACTCTGTCAGTGGTTATACTGATCATGAAAGAACTTTGTTTTTCTGGATCCCAAATCTTCCCCCAAAAAGTTTGTGTTTCCTCTTTCTTGTCTATTTTAGCAGCTGGCCAGTGTCAAGTGAATGAGACAGCTGTTGTCATGGATACAGGCAGTCTAGCGTACATTGTAGATACAAACATGACAGGATGAGTGCTGATAGAAGAATCAGTTTAATGTTTGAGTTTGTGTTCTTTAAGATGAGATGTGACCTCTGATACAATAGATGAGTCAGGAAGACAGGAGTTTTCTTCTCTTTGAAACCTAAAGCAGCAGGAAGAACTGTTATTGTTGTTGAGAGGAACTGTTTTCATCATGAACATGCCAGAAAAACAGTAGAAAGTACAGGATTGTTACGGCCTCCTCCAACATTTAAATAACACGGCTCAAAGAGGAAGTAACATACAAAGAAAATGCCACTCATAAAGTCAAAAGGATGCCAAATTTAATATCTCTCCGTGAGAGATGAAAAAACACAAACAAGAAGCAAACAAAGAGAGAGACAGGAGACCCCGGCAAAAAGAAACCAAACAGGGAAGATGCGGGACCAGCCACGCAATGGGCCGTCGCTCTCGCACCTTACCCCTAAATTATCTGCGTTGTCTCTAAACCTGAAACAAAAAGGTGAACAACAAAACTGCCGGTGATCTCCAGCCCGGAAAACAAAAAGAACCTAAGATGATCAACTCCCGCACCCGAGGCGGAAGGACTGATTAACCCGCTCGAACCATCAGGCCAGGAGGAGAAGAGATGAGGAGAACCGCCGCCGGTGTGCTGTCACCTGTGTGTGATCCCTTTCCCCCGTGTCGCTGTCTTCTCGCCCTGATAACACCTCCAGCCATTCCAGAGTCCCAATTCCGCTCAGGTGTGCTCAGTTAATGGGGGAGGAGCGTTACCTGCAAGAAGAAGAAGGAACACACACGTGCACACACAGACACAGAGAGAAAGAGAAGGCCGCACGCCAGCCACACATAACAAGGATCATAAACTTCATCAGACTATAACCAGAAGATGTTTAACTTGTTTTAAAAGGTTTTAATAACATTCTGAATTACACATCTTGTTGTTCTTTCCCAGAGCTGATAACAGAAGTTGCTAAGGAGTGAGACATCTTGTTCCTTTATGATCTCTGTTGAGAGTTGCAGATGTGTTTTACAAATCAGGCAGCTGACAGGCCCAGAACACTCAAATTATCAGAGCACTGTATGTTTTTCATCCGACTCTGAACTTCAGAAGTCATTATTAAATAGAATGAGGAATGCTGACAGGCAGCATTACAGCTCACACTGGGTTTCTGCTCTCACCTCATTGATGTGTCTGGATTTGGATTTGAAGGTATGAGGATGTGACGGCTGTAGGTCAGATGAACACAGACACCAGCAGCGTCTGTCAGAGTCTGTAGACGAAGGAAGAACCACTCTTTGACCTCATCTGGACTTGAACAGGTGAGAACTGTGACAGGTAACATGACTCACCTCTGATGAACAAACTCTGCTGTCATTTGTTATATTTTGTGGACACATGATGAACTTGTAGACGAGAACAGTGATGAATTCTTTAAAAACTGTTAATTACTGTTTTAATTATTCATGAATTCATTCAGTAAGTGTTCTCTGATGTGACTTTTAGTCTAAAATGAACCTTTTCATGTTAATTTTAGTTTGATTTAATCAGAAGCAGGAAACAAGTGAGTTGTTAATCTGAGCTGACTCACTGCTGAGAGAGGAGGGAGTGTCTGAACTGGTCTGACAGCCTGAAACTGTTTAATCTTTGACTCAAAGACACCTGAAACATTTTCTAACTACAGAACAGAATCAGATGTTTACTGCTGAGGTGTGAACTGGTCTTCACTGGCTCCAGGATTCAGTTACGATTCTTCTGTCAACGATTCAAATACAAAATTATTCTCACGACATCTCATTGTGTCGTCCTCAGTCAACACAAGCAGTCAGTTAAATCAAAAAGTTTTTTTTTTTAATTCAGAAAGTCCTTTACAAATATACAAAACTGCATCATTTCAGTACCAGTATTAGTGTGACCCGCCTCAGCACATTAACAGTGAACTGAACTTCTTCACACGAGTGCTGAAACCTATAAAAACGTTGTTTTCACACAGCAGCTGTGAGACAGGACACTGACTGAATGTGTCAGAAACGTGACTGCTGCACACACCTCTCCAAGAGGTGGATGGGAGAGTTGACAGCACCTTTGCTTCCCTCCACCACATCTGCCAACACATAACAGTAACATCAGCCTCCCACAGTGCACTGTAATAGAGAGATGTTGCAATGTAACTTTACAGCTTTATCATATAGCCGGGGTTCAGAAAGTCAACATTCATCATTAGTAGGCTGTAATTTTGTTTCAGCTACAAACTCCTGATGATGTTCTGTCAGTGTGTTGATGCAGAATCTCCCGGGTCTGAACTGTGATGCGTCTTAGAATCAAGAATCAGCCACACAATACTGACTGTTTAGACTGGTTTCATGTTTGTAGCCTTAGATATTAAACTTGAGACAGGGCTTAACTTTTTAAAACATGTTTTGTTCTTCAAGACTCCATTAAACTGGAATCCTATGAAAGCCTGAAGGACACAAAACAGCCAACGTATGTTAGTTTGATTTAATCAGCAGCAGGAAACAAGTCAGACTGTAATCTGAGCTGACTCTGCTGAGAGAGGAGGTTCTGTCAGAACCGGTCTGACAGCCTGGAAACTTGTTATTCTCTGACTGAACCTTGATCAGCTGTTACTTCTGACTTTATTTTTTTATTTAGCACAATTTAAAAAAAATACACAAATACTGACATAGAATACAAATACCATACAGTGCAGGAAGAGGTAGAAAACCCAGTGGGCTTATTTGAAGCCTCCACCTAAATAATATTAAAATTTCACAATATTATAAGGAAACACAAAATTAACATACAAAAAATGAAAAATAAAAACTACATAAAGTAGTAACAAATTATATATAATAAAAAATATCAATATAAAAGCAGAAAATGTGAGTATATAATGTGTAAATGGACAATGTGTAAAAAATGATTATAGCATTTTATGGAAGAACAGTTGTTTGCCAGATGGGAAAAGCCATTCCATAATTTGGTACCCCTAAATCTTATTGAAAATTGACCTCTACTAGTAAAGTCTACTCTACTTCTATGATCCACACACACACACAAACAGTGAATCAAATAGATTATGTCATGATCAATAATGACAATAATGAAGTCTTGTGCTTCTTTCTCCTGTTTGACTGTTAATGTTTGCAAAACACTGATATGATGAGTAAAATGGAGGCTGAAGCACAAACAGAATCACAGATGGTCTGTGAAGTGTTTCAACAGGCGACCCTGTCATAATTAAACTGTAGACTGAATATAATCTGATATCTGGTCTGATGACATTTTAATCCATCAGAATCAGATCTGACAGGAAGTGAGTGTTTCTGTGACTTCCTGTACAGACTGAAGGCTGCTGGGAAACTGTCAGCAGTTCATCTGGAAACAAGCCTGTTTCTGTGTTTACTGAGCAGCTCTGCAGCTGACTGTAGATGCTGAGCACATCTAGTGGACTGACAGCAGAACTACACCAGCTGCTCTGTGATTGGCTTCCACTCAACTGATTCTTCCTGATGGATCAATAAGAAGCTTCTTCTCTCTCAGTTCAGGATTCTGCTGACCATTATGTTTATTATCAACTTAGTTTCCTCAGTTTTCTAACAATCCATCAGCTGTTTACACATACAAACTGTACCCCACGTGATGCAAATTTCATTTTAAAAAATGTTACTATGGTCTTACCTTTACTTACAAATGAAATCCATACGACGATCCATCTGGACAAAAATTTCCGGTTTTAAAAGTCTACCCATCTTAATGGAGATCACTGCCAGGGAAGAAAGCCGTCCTTGATCAGTCCTGTTTCTTTTCATTGCTGAGAATGACCGCTCCACTGACACTGTCGTAGCAGGTACAGTGAGCACCAGCTGGAGTAACTTTGTTGCCTCAGGAACAGTCTGAATAAGATCCTTCTGGGCCAAGAAGTTGAAAAGCTCTCCTGGAGATTTACATTCATTCCTCACTGTTTGTGAGCTATACAGTCCAATGAGATCCGCCTTCAGTCTCACAAAGTCAAAGAACTTGGTGTATTTTGACAGGCTCTGCAGTTTTGTCTCATCAAAATATTGTGACTTTTCACTGAATTTTGTGCAATCCACCAAACCAAGGAAAGCTAGCTCACCAAAATGATCAAACCTGGCCTTCATTTGATCACTGATGTTGTCCAGAATGAAACAGAATGGTCTGCAGCAGCCTGGAGTTAGAGCTCCATTTTGTAGGTGCTGCTCTGGGTAAACGGCGCTAGACATCATCCAGCAAGTGGGTGCACTTTGGACTTGCTGAAAAATGCCCCTAGTCCCTCTGCTGTTTTAAAAAACGTGAGACTCGGGCATGCACTTTGCTGAATGCAACAGCACCAGGTTCCGCTTGTGTGCGCAACAGTGGGTAAACATGGCCTCGGCCACCTTCTCTTTAATTTTAGCCCGCACCCCATTAAGCTCTGATGCCATTACAGCCACCCCATCATAAGTCCGGGCTACAAGCTTGTCAACACAATTATATTTCTCCAACACTCCCAGGACATACTGAGCTATAGCAGGAGAGCATCTATCCACTCTCACGTCATCGAAGCCCAAAAACGTCTCCTTCACCTCACAGTTTTAGCCACGTAGCGCAAAATGACATATCTGAGCTTTGTGTGTGGTCTCGTCTACTTCTACAGCAACAAATGGGACTGCACTGATCTCATTTTTAATGTCATTTGTAATGACATTGCGAACTGCTTCGATTAAATCATTCTGTATACTGTTTGACAGAAATTACAGTGGATGTCTCCAAATCTCTAGCTAGCCTGTCAGCTTTCTCAGCAAAAGCATACAGGAGCTCAATATAGTTGCCATGATTAGCAGAGCCTGTACTTACATAATTTCCATGATATGCCAGCTGCTGTTTGGGATCTTTCAAAATCTCTAGATTCTCATTTACCTTAGTGTGGCCAGAGGAGGCAAGCGAGTCGAGTTGCCAGACAACGCCACCTGGGGAATTGCACCCCAGGAAATACGATCACCACTCTTACTAGAAGGTTACACAAAAATTTGTAACACCGCTTGATTTAAAGAGGACATGAGAGACGGACTTCCAAATACACACATTTTATTGAATTAAAACCAATATACTAGGTTTAAAAGAGCAGGAAGATGTCCATTACACAACCTGAGTGTCAAAATAATAAAGCACTGTAAATTGCGGTAACAAAAGGATAAATAAATGACAGGACCAGGGCTAAGGCTTTGCTTGGCGGACAGACTAAAAAAAGCAAAGGAGGGGACACAACTCAAAACCAAAGAAAACCACTACAAACCACCACGTGCCACACCAACTTCAAGGGAGTGAAGAGGGGAACCACCACCAGGGGAGTCTGCGACACGCTGTACCCGCTCCTGTCCCGCACAAGAAAGAAAGAAAAGGAAAATACCGCTTTTAGTGGGACACTCAGGCAAATGGATCATGCAGTTAAAACAAGAGTCATACAAAACCACACACACTCACCACACTCACACCAACAGACAAAGAAATGAACCTAATAACTAACTAAATAATGAAAACCAAATACAAATATATCAGGAAACAAAATAAACACGAGACAACAAAACTCAGCTGTAGGCAGGGACCAGACCTAAGATTTCCTTTGGCTAAAGAAACAAATGACCGCTGCGTAAACTAAATAAACAAACGGAAATATTCAACCCAAAAGAATAAACCAAATAAGCCAATAGAGACAAAAAAAAATTAAAATAAGTAATAAGAGTTGTGGCGGTATTGAAAATCCGAAGCTGCGTGGGCGTACAGCAGGACTATAGCGTCCCCTTTAATTGAGATGTCGAACCCGCAGCAGCAGAAGAAACGGTGGCGGAGACGAAGCGACAGAGGGGGCTGGGGGCCGTGGACAGCCATCCTTTACGATGCCCAGCTGGCAGCCCCACACAACGCGCGGGGGGGAGGAGGAGAGATAAGCTGTGGCCCCAGCAGCTGAACAAAGAGAGCGTAGCATCGAGCTCCAAAACACTGTAAAATCACAAAATCGACACCACTGTAACCCCATGATGCGCTATGACCAAATCAGAGTAAAAGATATAGTAGTACTCACGCCGATCATACGAATCCAAGCTCGGTGCAAACCACCGTCGCACGGCAGACTGAGCCCTCTCCTGCTGAACGCCAGGCAATAGTGTGCGCACCCGCCAAAGCCCGACCAATTAACAGGTGGTACCACTGCGCAATCAGGCACAGGTGATGTCAACTGAGTCGAGGTGGAGTTCCCTCAACCTGCCACATTTGCATTGCGGCTGCTGATGTTCAGTGTCCGCTGTTCATCCAAAGCCAAGTCGATCCTGGAGATCCCAAAAGTTTTTAGCGCCATCTGACTTTGAATGTGAGTGGTAGAGGTTTGCTGAGGCTTCTCTGCAAATTCTTCAAGTCACAATATCCCTTCTGAGTCCAGACATGGCTCTCATTGCATGGCAGAGCACAGATTGTGAGGGATTGTGTAATCCAAGGTGAGGCTTGCTGCTGCCTCACCTTCCCCGTATTTGAACGTAAATGCGAAAATTCTGGAATTTTTAATAAGAAACAATCCAAATTGTTTAAGTTAAATGGAAAATTAGTTTACACTTCAAACCATTTGATGAATATAACCATTTAGTTTATTTGTTTATATATTTTTAATTTTTTCAATGATGACAGGTGAGGCTCTGCCTCGCTGTTCTCCTGACCACACGTCACTGGTTTAGACTATTAATAAGTCTGACATCCAGCAACACAAAGGTTTTCATTTTCAGGACAATGAAGAAGTTTGAAGCTCATGTTTGTTATTTTTACAGGAAAAATGAGTTTGAAGCAGGTGTTAGTTTCCTCCAATCAGAGCTCTGTATGTTTTGTCATGCGACTCTTCAGCTGAACTTCAGAAGTCATTTTTACACAGAATGAGGAATGCTGACTGGGTTCTGCTGTTCAGCCTGTTGTTCTTTCTCTTCTTCTTGTCGGGGCTTCATTGTTCCTGCAGTTTGGACTCTGGATCTCTGTCAGTGTGTCTAACTGCTGTGAAATCTCTCCCATCAGAGCGCTGACTGACAGAGCTTCTGTAACACTGACACCTGCTGCTGACTGGCAGCACTACAGCTCACACTGGGTTTCTGCTCTCACCTCATTGACGTGTCTGGATTTGGATTTGAAGGTATGAGGATGTGACGGCTGTCGGTCAGATGAACACAGACACCAGCAGCGTGTGTCAGAGTCTGTAGACGAAGGAAGAACCACTCTTTGACCTCATCTGGACTTTAACAGGTGAGAACTGTGACAGGTAACATGACTCACCTCTGATGAACAAACTCTGGCGGATACATATTAGCTTGTGGATGGGAACAATGATGAATTGCATGAAGGCTATTTTAAGTTCAGAATATTCATGAATTAACTCACTAGTTATTCTATGAAATGTGACTTTCTCAACAGAATGAATGAATTTAGTGCAAGAGACCGAAGCTGTAATGTTGCTTTACGACGTTATAGTCCAGCTGAGCCTGAAAATAAACTTTAGTAGACTACAAATTTGTTCGTGCTGCAAAACTGAACGACTATATTCAGTCTTGGTTCGAGTCTGTCTGGTTTTCCTTCAGGTAATAACACTGCCTGTCTTTAGCAGGGAGCCACAATGACACCAGAGGACATTTTCAACACCCTGGAGGATCTAAAAGTTGATGAATTCAAGGATTTCAAATGGTATCTGAAGCTGCCTGACATCCTGGAAGGCTACCAACCCATCAAACAGTCCAGGCTGGAGAGAGCAGAAAGACGGGACACAGTGGATGTGATGGTGAACACCTTTAACCTTGATGGAGCTCTGAAGGCGACCAAGAAGATTTTAGAGAAGATCAAGAGGAATGACCTGGTGCAGAGTCTGTCAGCCAACAGCTCAGGACCAGAAGGTCAGTCACATTCTTTATTTTAATATAATTTTCAGAAGAAGAGAGTGAGTCGACCACACAATACTTGTAAAGGAACAGGCCTCTCAGTACAGAAGCTCATTGTTTTCAGCAGAGAAAAACAATGAGGCCTGATTTCATAATGAGGAGAAAAGGTTGAAGCATCAATAATTGTTATTGGAGAGGATGGAGGTTTGATGGTGCTCTGGTTCACAGAAATAAACATTGTTTAACTGAGCAGAGAATTATGTAAATGGTGCAGCAGAGCTCTGCCTGATTTAAAATCTGGATTAACTCATTTTAACCCTAGTTTTACTAAATTCATATTACAGCTAGTCCTTAAAGTAATCCTTGTTGGTGCAACCCAGCCATAATCTGTGTCTTCACCTCTCTCAGTGTCAGTGACTGTGGGTGATGTTGGAGAGACTCCAGAGAACAGAGGACCTTCTTCCTCTCAGAGTGAAGGTAAAGCAGCCGTATTCTCTGGTAGGTACGGAAGCCCTGAAAGACAAAGTTTAGTTTTCAGTTTGGAAACAGTTCGTAAGATTGACTGCATTATAACTGAGTGAAAGCAGAGACAGAAGTACTTGATGGTCTTTAGTTGAAGCAGTATCAGAGTATCTGCAGCTCTGAAAGACACTGAATACATAGCATTGATTCAGTTTCTTCAAAAAGACCCTAGAAGTTATTTAAAATTCTTAAATCATTCTGAAAAAGTGTAGAATATTTTTTTCTTGGCTACCATAGACTGTCACATCAGTTTTTATATTATTTTGTATGTGGCTGTGAGCTGAAGGAGACAGTTTAATCCTTTTTTTGTAGTGTTTTTTGTCAAACTGAATGAACTGAAACTGACTTTGGCTCAGTTCATGGTTTTCAACTGAGATTTAGATTTGACCCGACCATGAAGTCAAAGTGGTTGATAACTGTGAGGACTGAGTGGAGTGACAGTAGAAAGCTAGCTGAGCTCACCTGTGGTTCAGATAAGACCTGCATCCTTGTTTAGTTGAGTGGAAACCAAAGAAATCAGATAAATTATGGTCTGTATGGAGCCACCAGCCTCAGTTGTATTTTTTCTTTATTGAGGTGGTTTAAATGATATTGGTGTTTAAACATCATCAAGTGATTCTAACAAAACAAGACAGAGTGAAAGAAGTTAAGAATGCACACTTCTGGGCCTGCAACAGAGCTTGAGTCTACATATCTATATAGACAGAAGAAGAATATTAAAACTGATGTTACAGGACTCGTCTTTGTTACATTTCAACCAGAAGATGGCAGCAACACCAACAGTTAGTGTTATTATTATTATCTCTCTATAAAAGCAAGGAACCTCTGTCTGTCTGTGTGTATGTGTGTGTGTGTGTGTGTGTGTGTGT
>CAEMYA010002153.1:115344-127237 GCA_903131615.1 Diplodus sargus
GTTTTTAAAAATGATTGATTTGCTCCATAAGTGAATAACTGATGTTTAAAAATGCTGCTTGCATTGACTGCAATTATTCACATGAGAGCAGAATTCAAAATGTTCTCAAAAATTCATTTTTTTAGGTAAAATTCTGATATTTGTCAAACATCATTTACCATGACTTTAAAAAAAACAGAGTGATGGACAGTATTGGGGCTACAGTTTGATGAAAGTGTGAAGTTCTAGCAGGTAGATTTGTTATGAATTTTCACTGTTTTGAACTTTAGATGCTTGCTGTAGTGCCACCATCAGGACTATTGGCTTGGGTTTACAGCTGAGGTAATCTGGCATGAGACTGGGCCTTTATGCAAAATTTGGTTAGCTTTCACCCGTAATGATCATCCTTGCTGGGTCTCAAACCCACAACCCCTGCCACCAAGAACCAGCTCCTAACTCACTGAGCTAATTGGCTGGAAGTGAGAACTGCTGTGTAGCGTCAGTTGTCAACTCAGGCAGTCACTGTCCGAACAGCTGTTGTCAAGGCAGATTTCAAAAATGGTCAAAATGTCAGAAATCTGAACAAAAATCTGATAATACATAAATTGCATCTTGATAGCATGGAAATGTTGGTGATTTGTTTTTAACTCTAAGTGTTTTGCTTCATAAATGAAAATTTGACGTTTAAAAATGCCACTCTTACATTGACTCCAGTTGTTCCCATGAGAGCAGAATTCAAAATGTCTCAAAAACTGAATTTTTGAGATAAAATTCTGATATTTGCCAAACTTCATCAACCATGACTCCAAAATATTCTAAATTTTTTTCAGGAAGATTGAAAATGTATTTAGCAAGGATTTGATAGCATATGTTTACAGTACTGTTTACAGTCAAACATTTTGATGCACTGTAGGCTTAATTTTTGATAAATCAAAAATCCGAGAAACAAGTTTTGTGGAGGACGGTCTGAAGATGCTCTCTAGCAAATTTGGTGACAATTGAGCAAAAATTGTGGGAGGAGATAGGTTTTACAAGTTTTACAGGTTTTGAAAAAACTGAGTGATGGACTTCATAATTTGTAATGAGTTTGGTGGACGAAAGTTTCAGCAGTATTGGGGCTACAGTTTGGTGAAAGTTTCAAAACTGTAGCATGTTCTGTTAATTTTTTGTAGGTATTTTTAAAGTTTTTAAATTTAAACGCTTATTGTGCCCCCCCCCCCCAGGAGGAATATTGACATGTCCTTGGAATTAAGTAAATCTGGCATGGGGCCGGACATTTCTGTAAAGTTTGGTGAGTTTTCGCCCATGGGAAGTAGGACTTCCTTGGAAGAAAGAAAGACAGAAAAAGAAAGAAAGAAGAAAGAAAGAATTCCTAGGAATACAATAGGGTCCTTGGCAGCTTAGCTGTCCGGACCATAAATACAGTTGTAGCAGAAAGAAAATATATTGTCCTATTAAACAGACTCCTCTCACTCTGCCCCATCTGTGTGGATGTGTAACACACTTTACGGAGAAAGAAAAAAAAAAAAAACACAGATCCTCGAGGCTTCTTTAAGTGACTCCCAATTTCATTAATATAGTTAAACCCAAAATTACTACCTTGATGTTAGAGAATGGGAGAGTGGAAGAAAAAAAAGAAAAAGAAATAAGAGACGAGAGAAGATATCTCTCATGTCTAACAACTGTTGTGAATCAGAAAGTTATTGTCCCCACCTCATGATAACTGATGACAGAAAAACTTTCAGTCAGTCGGGATATTAACAGATGGTTTCACCTGCTGTTCGAAGAAATCCATCGCATCCGTTGCTCTAGTGAATGCATACGTTTTTTCCCTGAAAGTCACCAGCAGTTTGGCAGGATAAACGATGCCATGCCTCAGGTTGGCTGTGCGTAATAGCCCCTGATGTCATTAAACTGAGCCTGTTGTTTGCGCTGCTCTGTGGTCATATCAGGGTAGATATGAATTCTTCTTCCTCTGTAGTTTAGTTTACCCGCCCATGGCTCCGACGCATGGCTTGCGCTATGCTCACAAGTGGCTCTATGCCCTGTTGTAGGCCAATAATTCGGAGATTGTACTTCCTGCTGTGATTTTCCAGTGCTTGTGTTTTTTCTTTCAATTCTTCGTTCTCTCCCAACAGAGCTTTGTAGCTCTTCTCCAGAGATTGCATGCATTCTTTCATTGAATTTGCAGAAATTTCCAAATCCTCCACTTTTGATTTGCATGCTGTTAATGTGAGATTTAACTTACTTCTCCTGCATCGGCTTCAGTTTCGTGTCAAAAGCCGTTGAGATTTCCTCTCACACAATGTCTCGAATCATTTTCACAAATGCTTCTGGATCCATTGTTGCACTGCGGAGTGTAGACGGTATAAGTTTGACTCGATCTTTGAACTTAATTGATTGAAGGAGCGGCGTGGTCGGCGTTTGGCGTCCTCACAGCATGTCACCGGAAGTCCCTGAGTCACTAGATGGATACTTTATCATACATTCATACTGTCTTGTAATTCTGCTTGATTTTTCTATCAAAAATGCATCAGATTGGTGGAGCACGCCCCCGGACCCCACAACAGGGGTCATATCCTTCTCACCTTTTTCACCCGACCCATTTTCATGCCTGTTATATGTTGTTGGAGTACATGAGAGAATGATGTGATCAAATACTAATGTTAAGATAGCTTACTGTAACATAACTACAGATATCATACTGTTACAATAGTTTCCATAGACATTTTTTTCTCCAACGGTAAATTTAAAATCCTGCATTTCAGTTGTTTTTTGTTTCTATTTGTCACACAGATGAGATTGTTCCAGTACCAACGCCACAACCCATCTCATATTACCAGAAAAAGCTTCAGTCAAACCTCGAGGATCGATTTAATGGTGCACAAGAGGGGTGGGCACAGAGGAAGGAATCTCTGGTTGATATCTACACAGAGCTGTACATTACAGCTGGGGGTGGCATAAACATCAACACACAGCATGAGGTCATTCAGATGGAGGTGAAGCCAACAACAGAGGAATCAATTCAACCCTGTGACATGTTCAAACCCCCCTCTGGTAAAGGAAGATCCATAAGAACAGTGCTGACCAATGGAATCGCAGGAATTGGCAAAACATTTCTTGTCCAGAAGTTTCTGTCAGACTGGATTAACAACGAAAACAATCAAGACGTGCATCTCATATTCCCCTTTACCTTCCGCCAGCTGAACTTATGGAAGGGTGAAAAGTTAAGTCTGACTGAGCTGATCCACAAATCTATCAGAGAGACCAAAGACATTCAGGAAGAGGCTCTTAATCACATCTTTACGACTCTGCAGTCATCAGGAAACACCAACTATGACAAAAGTAAATTCAAACTGGTGTTTGTTTTGGATGGACTGGATGAGAGCCGCCTTCAACTGGACTGCTCAACCAATAAACACAAAGAAACAGACTTTGATGTGACACAGTCCACCTCAGTAGATGTGCTGATGTCAAACCTCATCAAGAGAAATCTGCTTCCCTCTGCTCGCCTCTGGATAACCACACGGCCTGCAGCATCCAATCAGATTCATTCTGATTTTGTTGATGTGGGGACAGAAGTCAGGGGGTTCAATGACCCGCAGAAGGAGGAGTACTTCAGGAAGAGATTCAGAGATGAGGAGCAGGCCAGCAGAATCATCTCCCACATCAAGACATCACGAAGCCTCCACATCATGTGCCACATCCCAGTCTTCTGCTGGGTCACTGCTACAGTTCTGGAGGATGTGTTGAAGACCAGAGAGGGAGGAGAGCTGCCCAAGACCCTGACTGAGATGTATGCACAGTTCCTGGAGTTTCAGATTTGTCAGACAAAGAAGAAATATGACCCAAAAAGTTTTGACCAAAACACGTGCATTCAGTACATTAAGACATTAGCAAAACTGTCTTTCCACCAGCTGGAAAGGGGCAACCTGATCTTCTATGAAAGAGATCTAGAGGAGAGTGGCATTGATGTCAGGGGAGCCTCAGTGTTCTCAGGAGTGTTCACAGAGGTCTTTAAAGAGGAACGTGGGAGGAAGAATGATGAAGTCAAGATGTTTAGCTTCGTCCATCTCAGTGTTCAGGAGTTTTTGGCAGCTTTGTATGTAGAGATGTCACTCATTAACAAAAAGAAGAATGTGATGTCAGAGCTACCTCAGACTATCAGTGAACATATGAGAATGTTTTTCAGCAAAAAATCTGTGACAAAGGTCCACAGGTTTGCTATTGATAAGGCCATACAGAGTCCAAATGGACACCTGGACTTGTTCCTCCGCTTCCTTCTGGGTCTTTCACTGCAGACCAATGTGAATCTCCCTCAAGGCCTCCTGAAAAAGAAGAAAAAGAAGAAAAAGAAGAAATGCTCACAGACCAATGAAAAAATAGTGAAGTACATCAAGAAGAAGATCAGTGAGAATCTGTCTCCAGAGAGAAGCATCAATCTGTTCCACTGTCTGAATGAACTGAATGATGGTTCTCTAGTGGAGGAGATCCAACAGTACCTGAGATCAGGAAGTCTCTCCACAGATAAACTGTCTCCTGCTCAGTGGTCAGCTCTGGTCTTCATCTTGCTGTCATCAGAAGAAGATCTGGGTGTGTTTGAGCTGAAGAAATACTGTGCTTCAGAGGAGGTTCTTCTGAGGCTGCTGCCGGTGGTCAAAGCCTCCAACAGAGCTCTGTAAGTGAATAGATCTCTGCTAGTTACTGCATGTAATGTCAACAACTAAAAGTCTTTTTGATTCTGATTAATTTATCAATTAAAAAAACCTGCATTGTCATTAGTTTCATTGTAGCTCTCCCATGTTAGTGCAGCCATGACAAAGAAAACCTTAAAAGAAAAAACATCTGTCTGTATTTGAGTTCCTTAAAAGGTGGGGTGAGCCATTCTGGAGAATGATTGTTGATATTTGATGAAATAGCCAAACATGGCATAGAAGTGGATTTTGCTTTGTCATAGTTGAAGCAAAACAAACATATTTGTCACTTGAGATTGTTGGTTATAAGTCATTTTCTGTCAGCCCCATTGGAGAGACAACACCACACCGTTTGTTTCAAGCCCTACAGCATGAGAGCTAAAAGAGACAACAGTTGACAGAACTAAAAGCTCACAGTGGAGCTAAACACACACAGCAGTACGGAGAGTTGAGTGGAACATTAAGTGTTAAACACTGAACTGTAGTTTAATGTGACAACACAACACATTTAAACAAAATGAATGTACTAAAGTATTTTAGCTGAGTACTGTTTGAAGGTAAAAGTACTTTTAGTTTGGAGTTACAGACAATTTACATCAGTGTACATTTTATTGATCTTCTGACAGAGATGAAAGTAACCTTGTACAAGCGGTGACCAGGTGGTGGAGCAGTAGCTGCAGAACATATAGACCGAGACAAGTGAGAATGAGACACAGACTTTCCCCCACTATTCTCTACTAACAGTGTTTAGATAACTTGTAAGATAAATGTAATAATTTATTTCCTCAGCATTTTAATGGTTTTATTAGGCCACCACTAACTAACAACTATAGGTGACAATAGGGTAAAGAAATCCTTATTTGATGCCGTTAATAACTAACGATAGATGACAATAAGTGAAAGAAACCTTTTGATCTGTGATCGGTTTTGGTCGATGATTTGCCCCAAAAAGCATGCCTAGCTTAGTATCCTATTGTTCACATTGTGACAGCTTTTAACTTCTGGAGACAGTTGAGAATGTTGTGTGTTGTTACTGCTGACTTCAGTATGTTACACCAGAGAATGTGCTGTCAGCTCTTCAGTTGCAGATATATATGTAATGTGTCTCATTTTCAATATCTTGGCAAACTAAAACATGAAATAAATGTCCATAGGCAAATACTTTACCTGCCAGACACACAAAACACAAACATATTTGCTGAAATTGACAAAATTAGAATGGCTGACCCTCCTGAACTTTTCACAAATTACTGTGAGTTGCTAGTAATTAAAAACACTAATCATCTTAACATCTACTCATCACCCAAGACCCTTGATTGTTCAACTCATCAACACAATAACAGTTTCTACAGAAATGTGATTTTTGTATTGTGGATGACAGAAATGTATCACTAACTCTCCTTCAGGCTGAGTGGCTGCAATCTGTCAGAGAGAACCTGTAAAGCTCTGTCCTCAGCTCTCAGCTCCCAGTCCTGTAGTCTGAGAGAGCTGGACCTGAGTAACAACGACCTGCAGGATTCAGGAGTGGAGCCACTGTCTGTTGGACTGAAGAGTCCACACTGTAAACTGGAGACTCTCAGGTCAGGATTAAAAAAGACATGTACAGAGTGAACCGTAGATGTTCCATCATGTTGTCATTGTGTTCCTGTCATTTTACCAGTTCTCTTTTCAGAGACCGTTCTTAAAACTGAGTGTATCAAAATACAATTGTAAGTTAAATCAAACAGAGAAAAAGTCTCTATATGTGTAGTATACTTTTTGTTTTTCAGGCTAAGTAGCTGTAGTCTGTCAGGGAGAAGCTGTGAAGCTCTGTCCTCAGTTCTCAGCTTCAAGTCCTCTAGTCTGAGAAGGCTGGACCTGAGTAATTGTGTAAAGATGCACCAGTGTGTAATTCACACAGCAAGCCAGCGCTGTAGATCCTAAAGAGGCATGACAGTACACATCATGATGATGGCGTATCTGTGTTTTTTCAATGTGTTTCCCCCGGTATCCTCCTGTTAATCTAAACATCTACCCACTGACTGTTTAGAATCATATGGATGCTGTTATAATATGTTGTGATTGGAATCCTGACCCACCAAACATCCTGGAAAGTGACAAAGTTACTTTTTTCGCTCTAAATTACATAATTACATAATCACCATCAGTGAACAGGACACTGTCTGACACTCTCACTCGCGGGGAGGGAGGCTGTTTTCTTGGGGGAAAGTTCACTGAAGTCTCGGTCGGGAGGGCTGACCGTCAAAGGGATTCTTTTCAAGACAGTAACCTCAGCGAACACAGCATCTGAGACTTTCACACAGAGGCAGATGCGGAGAATTGGTACAGGATCTCCTCACTCAAAGGGCAGTTTGAATTAACCCTTTTTTCTAAAGAAATGTGATGTATTTTGTATTGTGGATGACAGACAGACACGGTATCATTTACTCTCTTCCAGGCTGAGTGGCTGTAATCTGTCGGAGAGAAGCTGTGAAACTCTGTCGTCAGTTCTCAGCTCCCAGTCCTCCAGTCTGAGAGAGCTGGACCTGAGTGACAACGACCTGCAGGATTCAGGAGTGAAGCCACTGTCTGTTGGATTGAAGAATCCACACTGTAAAATGGGGACTCTAAGGTCCAACTTAAATGACCACTCAAATGTTCCTTGGTTACGCTTTGCTTAAGATACTGTATGGCAAACATTTGTAGTAATTTTTGAGTTTACATCACTTATTTTAATTTACATTGAAGTAATATACATCAATCACCATGTCAACTGTAAGTGTACAAAGAGTGTTTTATAAATTAATTGTTCATGAAATAATCTATACAGCAGGTGTCAATGACAGAGTTTTATCAAATTACTTTCTGTTACCCCTCAGCTCTGTAAATTGTTGCATCTTACAGCACTTTTTTGGTGTTGTTTTTTTGTTATTTCCCCTTTCACAGCTTTTCCACGACTCTCATCAGCATTTCTTCATTTAAGCAGTTTGTAAGATGACTGTGAAATGTGGTTAAAGAGCTTTTCCAGTACAACTGGCTATATTCCACATCATGTTCCGAATGATTTTCACATTGCCTCAGTTGGCATTTCAATCTGTTTAGTAAGTGACATCCTCTGTCCTTAGACCCTAAACTTGAGTGAGGCAAACATCCCATATTGGAACAAAACCTTTTAACAGTGTAAAAAAACATCAGGTAGAGGAGGATCCTTCTCCCAGGACTAACAGACGTAGATGTTATTGTGCACAAAAAAACAACATCACATTCGAAAGACTTAATTCGGAATGTCTGTCTCTGCACATTCATAAACATACATTGTTCTGTGTGTGTGTGTGTGTGTGTGTGTGTGTGTGTGTGTGTGTGTCCAGGCTGTCAGGCTGTCTGATCACAGAGGAAGGTTGTATGTCCCTGGCGTCAGCTCTGAGATCCAACCCCTCCCATCTGAGAGAGCTGGACCTAAGCTACAATTATCCAGGAGACTCAGGAGTGAAGCTGCTGTCAGCTGGACTCAAAGATCGAGGCTGGAGACTGGAGACTCTCAGGTATGAACAGACAACAAAAGCTCACACACTGTTCCTTTATCACAGTGACAAGCTGAGGACTGTTGGTTCACAGTCTGAACCAGCAGCACTTCTGACAACAGTGAAGACAGTAACTGATGTGTTGAGAGTCCCTGTCCACACTTAGACTGACCTCCTGACGAACATCAAACCACCATCTGCTGTTGATCATTTAATGCCACTATAGCACACACTGTTTGACAAATTCTATTGTTCAAGCTAATTATTTGAAGCCAGCTGTGACTAAAAGCTACAACATTTAAGATTTAGTTTGAGGCATGTGAAGAGTTTCTGTTTCATGATTGACACAACAGGAGAACACAGTTCATTCAGGTCAATATGAGATTGTTTCATATCCAGCTGCAACATGCATTAATTAGTTTTTAAAGGTTATTTAACATGCTTTGATTTTCTTTAAAATATGGTAAAAACCATTGAGTTTGCTGCCAGAAAGTGTTTAGATACCTAATCTGACCTGATTTTCATCAGAAGGATTTTGTCCAGTTGTCATGATTTTTTTTCTGAACATTTTGAGGACATCTGGTTTGTTTTGTTTTAACCCCCTGGAGTTGATTGACGCGCCGGCGCGTCAAAATCACGTGACCAATTTCAGCTGATGTAGCAGCGAAACGGCGCCTCTGTGAGTCTCAGTTCTGACTTTATGTGTTCAAGCAGCCTTCCAACTATATACCAGTTTTTAAATCGTGTTAATAGGCCAAGTAAAACCGGAGATACGATCTACTATGTCCGCCACGCTTTTTCGCTAACGTTGCCGTCACGTTTGCTAGGCATTTGGTGCAGGAAGAGACGGTAAAATCGGGCTTTCCTCACGAACGTGTCCGCAAACAGGAAGTGTTGAAAGCAAAAAAACATGTTCCTATTGGTAGAAAATGGCACCACACCAGCCAATCACAAAATTATTTGGCAAGTCACATTATCTGGTTGCTGGGGGACAGGGGGAAGATTTGGGAGTGACGGGGCGGAAAAGTGAAGGCAGCTGTGCCGGTCACAGAGGCAGCGACAGAGATCGCGCGTTTTGAGAGTTGAGAGATTTGTGACATATAGCATGTTTGGAGTGCAAAGTTAGTGTGTTCTGTAGTGTTTAGTGAAGTGTGTTTAGTGTGTAGTGGAGTCTTCTTTTAATTTAATGAGTCTAAACGATGAGGAGAAGCTGAATGTGAAGCAGGCAGTGCAGCTCTTCATTCACCTGAGGAGCCCTGACTCTCAGGCATTGCCTGCATTTAAATGTAAATAGTTACATAAAACTTTGTAAAATTCAAAAACTTATGCACACATTTAGTAAACAACATTTATATTTGCATTATAAGTAATTAAAATCTTTCGTTCATCATATTTGTGGTTTTTACAGTAAAAAATCTAACTTTTTCTTACTCGGATTTTATGTTTTTTTGTGATTTTAGGTCAATTGTGTTAATACAGTATGTCAAAATAAAAAAAATAACTGGTCAGTCACACATGTGAGGTTGTGCTGAAAATAATGACACCAAACAAGGCAAGATAAATAGTTTTTAAGGTGAAATATAATTAAAAAATCAAAAATAGTCAAAAACGGCCAATTACACACCAGACTCCAGAGGGTTAAAAGTCGAGGTTCAAAGTTGTCAAAGTCAAAGTTTCAAAGTCGTAGTTTTGTTAATGTATTTTCCACCGTCCACCGTCAATTCTGCCACTTCACATTATTAAATGTCAGGAAAATGGATTGATTAAATGATCATTCAGTTGTAATTATGCTTTTAAAAGAAAGTTTGACTCAGGTTCATTCACAAAAAGACCCTAGGTTACATTCTGGCAAGTTTCACTTTCAAATCAAATCAATTCTATTTATATAGCCCAAAATCACATTGCCTCAATGGGCGTTACAATCTGTACAGTGAGACAACATGCTCTGTCCTTAGACCCTCGATTCGAGTGAGGAAAAACCTTTTAACAGGGTAAAAAAAACAATGGAAGAAACCTCAGGAAGAGCCACAGAGGAGGGATCCCTCCTCCAGGACGGACAGACATGCAATAGATGTTGCGTGTACAGAAAAGAGTGACAAATCACAGTTTACAAGTTACATTAACAGAATGTCTGATACAAGTTATGTAAAGTGAGTGGATCCAGGAGACGACCGAGCAGGACGAGGCATCATCAAGTGGTGCCCGAGCCACACGACCTCCTGTCCACCATGGTGACCTGGAAGAGGGCAGGCCACACAAGATAATTAGCAAGAGACAGAGAAAGGCATCAAGATTAACAGAAATATAGATATGAGGAGGTGGTGAAGCAGAGGAGAGCAATGATCCAGCAGAGCCCAGGGTGTGACGATCCAGATCAGTCAGTATTTCAAGGCAGCAGGAGCCCACTTTAAATATCAGGAAAATTAATTTATTCATTGATTATTCAGTCAACCAGCTTTTTATTTTTTAGTTGTAGTTTGTGAATATTTGATGTAAAGTTTGAGTGTGTGTATGAAGTGTGAAGCTTTATGAAGATCATTGACGGGGAAGCTTCTGAAGGATCACTCTGACTCTATTGCTTCCTCCAGGGTGGAACATGGTGGACCACAGAGGCTGAAACCTGGTCTGAGGAAGTGTAAGTGAATGTTCACTTTGACTGATGAAAACAAGGCAGCACATGTTAAAGTAGTTTAAATCTAAAGCTTTTGTATCTGCATTCAACTGTCAGTTTGAACGAAGATCCAAAAAGATGAACCAGTGTGAAGTTTTGATCTAATTAATAGTCAGTCTGTTAATAAAGCAACAAATAAACCATCAGCTGTGTTAGATGATAAACTGCTGCTGTATTGTGTCTTGTTCTCTCCATCAGATGTCTGTGAACTCACAGTGGACACAAACACAGTAAACCAACTCCTCAAACTGTCTGACAACAACAGGAAGGTGACAAATGTGAGAGAGCAGCAGCCATATCCTGATCATCCAGAGAGGTTTGACTTCTGGCCTCAGCTGCTGTGTAGAAATGATCTGACTGGTCGCTGTTACTGGGAGGTCGAGTGGAGAGGAAGGGTTGAGATATCAGTGAGTTACAGAGGAATCTGTAGGAGAGGAAACAGTGAGGACTGTTTGTTTGGACGGAATAATCAGTCCTGGAGTCTGATCGGCTTTGATGTTGGCCGTTACTCTGTCTGGCACAGTAAGAGAATGACAGTCCTCTCCTCCCCCTCCTCTCCCTCCTCTCCTTCCTCTCCCTCTTCCTCGTCTGTCTCTAACAGAGTAGCAGTGTATGTGGACTGTCCTGCTGGCACTCTGTCCTTCTACAGAGTCTCTGACTCACTGATCCACCTGCACACTTTCAACACCACATTCACTCAACCTCTTTATCCTGGGTTCTATTTGTGGCCTGGTTCCTCAGTGTCTCTGTAGGTGGGACACACACACACACACACACACACACACTGAACAGTCAGTGTGAGTCAGTTACTTTGAGGCTGTCTTAACTTCATGGACCCAATGACAGACTTAGACACAATAAGGTGGAGAAAGGTGGAGGGTTATTCATAGAAATTGTGTCCAACTGTTTGACAGCAGGAGCAGATTGAGTCATCTTGGGTCCAAATGCAAACAGACGTATCTCCACTTCCTGTTCCACCTTTTCAAATCCTGATTAACACCCACCTGTGACGTCTGCACACACACACACACACACACACACACACACAC
>CAEMYA010002154.1:7944-27137 GCA_903131615.1 Diplodus sargus
CCAGACCACCATGTGTTCTGAGTGACGGGCTCCTCGGGGCCTCTTGCGGTCCGTCACACCTGTACTCAGTATGTCCACCTGTGATTGGACCCTCAGGATGGATGATGGTATCAGGTGTGACTGTTGGTCCTGCTGCTGCAGTCAGATCACAAACAGTCAACAAGAGTACCTAACTAACCCTACAGCAGCGTCGAGCTGGCTGCACTTTACCCACTCAGTCAACAAGTGATAGGATGAGATAAATCTGAAGCACTTCAGTACGTTCAGTCCTCGGGGGAACATGTTACAGTCTCAGTCTGAGCTGGTGGACAGCAGCACTGTGAACTCACTGAGGAGTTAGTTAACGAGCCCAGAGAGAGGAAACAGGAAACAGGAACAAGATGATCATAAACCTGCTGCGCCTGCACTTTATATAAACATATAATCATTATATATACGAGATCTGCACTTTGTCTGACAGCTGCTCACTGACTGAACATGTTAATGATTAATTATCGATCAGCATTAAGAAGTCACCTGATTGAAAATCTCTTCTTCAACGATCAGAGAGTATTTCACTGTGACATCACAGATTATAATCAAAACACTAAATACTGATACGAGAAAATGTTTTCAATCAGAAAACAGTGAATTGTTATTTAAAAGAACCGTTGCAGCTGGTTGGCTCGGCTTTATTACTATTTGTTTATTACTAACAGGTTAAAAAATGTAGAACATGTTTCACGTTATTAACGAGTTATAATAAACACACCTGACTTATTTTTTTAATATCAAGATCCTTCTTTATCTCCTGAGACATGAATGAAACTGAAGCTAAGTCCCGGATCAGCACCAGAGGTTAATGAGGTGATAAACTGCAGTCCAACAAACAGAAGGTTGATGTTTGACTGAGGACGTGAAGCTGAGCAGGACACACAGTCCCTAACCCTAACCCAAGATAATAACGCTCATTAATGATCTTTATTAAACCTGATCAGTTATTGTGAATATATGATGATTGTATCTCTGTGACACTACTGACTCTCTGTATCTGTATTAACCCAGTATGAGCTCCATGTGGTAATAAAGAGGTTATTGATTCTCAGCATGTCTTTTGATTGAGTCATCGATGATGTCGAAGAGTTCACGAGTCTCTGAATCTCTGCTGAAAACAGCCTGAAAGCTCTGGAATCATCTAGTACGAAGAACTTTTCTCTCCTGTGTTGAATGAAGTCAGTTTTATTTGTACAGCACAACATCACGACCACAGCGCCTCAGTGAACGACGTCCTCAGAACCTCGACAGGAGAGACGACTGACTCAGCCTGCTGAGAAAAGAAAACATGTTAGAAACCTCAGAGGACGGACGGACGTGTTGTAGATGTCACATGTACAGGACAGAACGACAGACCACAGTCTGCAGTCTGAAGAGTGTCTGAGACTAACTGTATATAACACACGTGGATCCAGGAGACGACTGTCTGCTGACGGAGTGAAAGTTGTGTTATTTCCTCTCTGATTGCAGAAGTGATCTTGACCAAACAGGCACTTTCGTGGCTCCAGATCGTCTCGATTAGACAGTCTGACATTTATAAAGTCGAGCAGTTCGACCTAAAACATCTGCAGGAGGAACATGAATCCACAGAACTATTAAATACTTGAGACACTAAAGAAGACACAAACATTCTGTTGGACTAATACGTCCCGACTCCCTGAACTCATGTTGAGCGTGACAATGAACGGAACTCTTCACTTCCTGCTGATGAACCGCTGACTGATATCATGTGATCATGTGATCAGCTGTCGGTGCAGCGTATGAACACGGTGCGATCACCAGCTGAACAATGTGAACTTTAGTCTGTTTTCCTCCCACACACGAGTCTCTGTGGAACCGTCTCTTCTGCATTATGAAGCAGAATCAGAACCAGAGCCAGGAGGGAAACCTGCAGCTCGGACTCAGAACACAGAGTCGGGTCAGTGAAGAGTCGTTGAACACGGCTGAGTGCGACTGCAGGCACGATGGTTAGAACTCCGACCCACAGCTGACCGACGGCTTCATTCTCTACAACATGTTCCTTCATGCTACATAATAGGTTGATGACGGTTCTCAGTCATCAGGTCCTGGTTCCTCTAAGTTCTGTATCATAGTTAACTGGACCTGTTTGAGTTTGCTGAAGTCTCACCTCTGATCCGAGAGGCTTCCTCAGTTCTCACTGACTGGAGGAGCTGCAGGCTTTTAATGCATTAAAACTATTAATCTGAAGGTTTTTACACGTTCGTATCTGATATTTTATTCCAAAAAACATGGAGAAAAAACATGTTTTATTTAATAGCTTACTTTCTGCTTCTACTGTGGATTTGTGCTGAACTCCAAATGCTTTTTAAGTTCTGATTTTTTTAAGTTTGGCCCTCTGAGCTACAAATCAGCACTTCAGTGATTCCTTGTATGTTTTCTAAATCTCACCATCGCTGCTGCTGCTGCTTCTGCAGGCAACTTAGCCTACAAATCTGCACGACTTCATCTCGTTCAAGACTGTCGGATTCAATAATCAGGTGATGGAATAAAACCCCAGCAGAAACACAGCTAGGCCTGGTAGAGAAGGGGTTAATTTGCTGACTGGGACTCTCACAGTCATGAGTTCAAGACCAGCTCCTGGACTGGTGTGTCTTTGAACTCTAACTCCTATTTTTCTAACTATGTGCACAATCTAGCTGATGTCTAGTATCAGTTGTTGCCACTCTGTGGTTGTATGATGGTGCAGTGGTCTAAACACAGAACTGTAAACATCATATCACTGGTTCACATCCGGACGTGCAGAAGGATATTTATTATGATTATAGTTTGGTTAAGAAGTTTTCTTCAGACCACTCTGGCACTAAACAACAACACACAATGTTGTGTATTGACGTCAAAGAGTCATTTGTCTGCTGCCGGGTCTTGAACTCACGATCACATGGTTCCTATCCAGGATCTTAACCACGACCCTGTAAGCTCTGTGTCGTTTCAGGCAGTTCGAGACCTTAAGATTTAATCCAACAGAGATTTTTTTTTGCAAGCTGTTTTTATTGGTTTTCTTTTTAAGTTGGGAGTTTTACAACCAACAACATGAGATCAAAATTGTAAGACCCAAAACACACAACTCATTGTTTAAACTCTGAGTCAGCTTTTGGACTTGAATACACACAGATTACAATTAAAGACTCACACATGCAAAAACTGATACAAGACAAAAAACAAAAAGGGGCCTTTGTGAATGACACGATCTTGCAGAAAGTGCATATGTACATTTAATGTTATTTCCACTTACAGCACACAAAAACTACACACATCCAAGTGTACAATACAAATTACAGAGTTTCAGAGGGGAAATGAAATGATTTCAGATGTTCAAGATAAGAATTCCATATTTTGTGGACGGAGTTTATGTGAGGGTAAATCCTAGAGAGCCTGTCTTGACTCCAGTCAGTGCGATGGAGAATTTAAATTGTTTTAGTCCATGTTTGGCACAAAAAGAGGAGGAATGGACACGATACAAGATTCTCTCCCAAACGTCCTCATCAAACACCTCTCCAAGATCCTGCTCCCACAGTGCCTTGGAACACAAGGAATGATTGTTCAGAAAAGATTCCACCATACATATAAGAACTGAAGCTCTTCTCTCTAAGAACTGACACCTGTTCAGGATTGGAATGCTGATATCACGATATGCTGCTGCAGGCAACTTAGCCTACAAATCTGCACTACATTATCTCTCTCAAAACTCAATTTAGATTCAATCTTAAGGTATTGAGAATAAAACCAGAGCATAAACACCACGAGGCCTGGTAGAGTAGGAGTTAATTCCCCGACTGGGACTCTCACAGTCAGGTGGCTCCTACAGTCCTAGTTATATGGACAATCTAGCTAACAATAGTATCAGTTGTTGATACTCTGTAGACATATGATGGTGCAGTGGTCTAAACACAGGACTCCTCAGAGTCACGTCACTGGATCACATCCAGACTGGACAAAGATATTTAGCCTTTATTATTGTTTGGTTAACTATATGAAGAATGAGAACACCATGCCACTAAACATCAGCTCTATCCCAAAATGTTATAGTTACTTGTCTGCTGCTGGTTTTGAACTCATGACCATGTGTTTTCAAGCCAGGATCTTAATCCTTCAGAGTTCTGAGAAATATAATGCAGCACATGATCAAATTATCTTGGCAGAGATAATTTGACCACCCTGCCACTAAACATCAGCTAGATCCCATATGTACCCCGTTGTGTATTGAAGTCAAAGAGTGATTTGTCTGCTGCTGGGTCTTGAACTCATGATCATGTGGTTCCTAGGCCTACCTTTAGTTGTCTGAGCTGAGGTTTGATCCCACTTCTCCAAGTCTACAGGCAGCGTCGTAAACCACTGGACCATCTTCAGCGCTGTGAAGAACAAACAACCAGAGAAAGAACAAGGATCAGACTGAAGGACGACTCTGAAGAAAACATCTCCAAACATCAGACTGTGCTGCTGAACACCACATGGAAATAATTCACATGTGAGAGCTGATGGAGCTCAGACAGTCTGAGCTAAACAAACTGATGTGGTATGTAACATTCTGTTTCCTGGATTTGAACAGGTGATCTTATGGTTCCAGGTTCTGTGATTAGACCACAGGACCAACATGACAACACACTGTCACTGACAGACAACTAACACACAGTTAACAAAGTTGTGCTTTGAGATCAAAGAGATGGAATAAACTGATGAAGCTTAATCCTCTCAGCCAACAGATGATGGGTCCCTGCTGGACTTGAACCCATGACCTCCCTAATACAGAGTCTGTGTTTAGTCCACTAGACCAACATGAGAACACAACCACCACTGACAGCATGTGATGATGAACATCAGCAAAGTGATGTATCACAATAACTAAGTAGTGCAACAAAGTCAATGTTGGCGACACTCATCAGGACTGTCTGCAAGCATCACGTCACTGGTTCACATCCTGGGGCCTCATTTATAAACGTTGCGACGCACAGAAGAAGGCGTACGCCACTCTCTGCGCACACCGCGGGATTTATAAAAAGAGAACTTGACGGGAAAACGTGCGGTCCTCCACGCACGCTCTGACCCATGTACGCACATAACTGGGGTAAGGAGAAACTGCGCCACTGATGGCAGAAGAAAGAAACGGGAGAAACTGTGTGAAACTGATACTGACGGTGTAAAATAAATAGTAATTTTATCTCTCATGAACAGTTTATCTGCAAGAAATGGATAAAGAAAAAAAAATCTACAAAGAATAAACAAACATAGTCCCTGGAGTGCACACAGGAAACATATGATTTAGGACAATAGTAGGAGAACAGTAGGACAAATTACGTTTACACTGATATGAATGCAGTTTAATATATTAATATCCTATACACCATAGAGCGCATTTCGATTCATTTCCGTTTTCAATGCATAACGCATAAAACATTTTGTAACGGTGTTTTGTTGCCCTACAAATAAAGACTTAATTATCTTATATTTTTAGTCGGTTGGTAATTCTCACACGTGTAGCAGATATTAACTGATAGATGGACTATAAAGGCAAGTATTTACAATGCGTCATGGCGCACAATGGCTGCTTTGGCACAGTTGGAGGATGTGGCAAACGGAGTGATACGGAGATAGCGGAACTTCAGAGACCAGCAACATCCACTGGCCAACAGTGACGAGTGGCTGATGAGCCGTTTCCGACTCCCACGAGCTGTCCTGTGCGGTATTGGGCCCAGCGTTAGAGAGGAGCACCCGCAGAAACCACGCAGTGCCAGTCCCGCTTCAAGTGGTATAACTGGTTTGTCGCAGCAGTACATTTGCAGCATTGTCCGGTTTCCCAAATGTAATCGGTGCCATTAACTGCACTCATGTTGCTATAAGAGCACCGAGTGAGAATGAATTGGGCCGGTATCGGTGTCCCCCTCCACCGTCACACGTCACTCTGGAGGGATTCCCCGATGATCCCCGTCAGTTTTTCATCCAGCGGGGTGAGCTCCGGTTGGCCCGTTCGCCTTTCGCTCTGTTTTCAGTCATGAATGAATATTAATTAGGGGCGTTTCTCTGAATATTTATGGGCAACTATGGGCGCGGTATGACCCGCACACAGGTGCGCCACATTTGGAGTGGAGTGTGATTTATAAAGGGAAATCGGCGTAGGACGTGCGTGCGCACTGTTTTATAAATCAGGATATTTTTGTGCGTACGCACTTTCTGTGTTTCGTGCGTACGCAACCTTTTGACGTCGATCCTACGCACAGTTTTATAAATGAGGCCCCAGGACAAAGATATTTAGCCTTCATTATAGTTTTGGTTAACCATGTCAAGAATTAGAGCACCGTGTGACCACCCTGCCACTTAACATCAGCTTGATCCCATAATGTTGTGTATTGAAGTCAAAGAGTCATGTGACTTTTGCTGGGTCTTGAACTCATGATCATTAGGTTCCTAGCTATGATCTTAACCACTACCCTATAAGCTCTGTGTCCTTTCAGGCAGTTTGTTTTCATGACCTTGAGCTTGAGTCCAACAGAGCTCTGAGAAATATAATGCAGCACATGATCAAATTCTCTGGATTAGAGGTGGTTTGGTAAACTATGCTATGAAGTTCTGTTTAGACCATGATGTGAACACCCTACCACAAAAAATCAGCTATGCTGCATATGACTAACAACGTCATGTATTGAGGTCTGACAGTGATTTGTCTGCTGCCAGGTCTTGAACTCATGATCATATGGTTCCTGGGCAGGATCTTAACCACTACCCTACCAGCTCTGTCTCCTATCAGGCAGTTGTTTGTTTTCATGACCTCTAGATTGAATCCAACAGGTGCAGGGAGCTACCTGAAGCCTGCTCTAACACTGTGGAGGCCATACCCACCTCACAAGCAAACATCAGAGACAGTGATGTTAAACTGGAAACAAAGACCAAGAAAACAATGGAAACCAGTCAACCGGACTCACCTGCTCTCTGTTTCCTCCAGGATCCACCCGTCACAATCAGTCAAAAAATTCCACAAGCCAGCGATGTTTGAAATGAAAGATTTAAAGTTTCTGGGGTTTTTGTTTTGAACACACACACTTTGAGGCCTACCTTTAGTCCACAGGTGGCGTCTTAAACCACTGGACCATCTTCAGCGCTGAGAAGAACAAGCAAACAGAGAAAGAACAAGGATCAGATTGAAGGAGGACTCTGAAGAAAATATCTCCAAACGTCAGACTGTGCTGCTGACCTCCACATGGAAACACTTTATATGTGAGAGCTGATGGAGCTCAGCAAACTGATTTGGTATGTAACATGCTGGGTCCTGGATTAGAACAGGTGACCACATGGTTCCAGGTTCTGTGATTAGACCACAGGATCAACATGAGAACACACTATCACTGACAGACAACTAACACACAGTTAACAAAGTTGTGCTTCTGGGCTAATGCTAGTGCTGGTTCTGGGCTGATGCTAGTGCTGGTTGAACCTTTTCACAATCAGTTTTTCTTTTCCAAGGACATGATAGCCATTCTCTGTACCAGTTTGTGTCTTCCATCACAAACGACACCGGATAACAAAACAACCCTCCATCAGCTTACACACAGTTTGAGACTCCATCACAGGTGTTGTGCTGCTGTATATCATTGGTAAAGTAGTGTATTGAAACCAAAGAGGCACTTGCCCGCCCTCTGGCCTTGAACTCATGACCATGTGGGTCCTAGGCAGGATCTTAACCACTACCTTATAAGCTCTGCGTCCTTTCAGACAGTTGATTGTTTTCATGACCTCTAGATTGAATCCAACAGAGTTCTGAGAAATATAATGCAGCACATGTTCAAATTTAGACCAAACTGACACATTAACAAAAAACAAACAGGTGAAATCTTAATATCAGGATTGTAAAATGACATGTAGTGTTAGTTTCAAAAGAAACCTGATTATAATCTCTGTGTAGATAGATTGAATGAATGAAGGTTGCGTTATGCAGGCAAACAGAAGATCTTCTCCCATCCAGTCGCTGGGAGGAAGAGAAGAGAAAGAGGATAAAAAGGAAGCTGACCAAATCAGCTGAAGTCCTATACCTGGTGCAGGTAGCTTCCTGACGCCTGCTCTAACACTGTGGAGCAAACATCAGAGAGAGTGATGTTAAACTGGAAACAAAGACCAAGAAAACAATGGAAACCAGTCCTGCCAGCTGGCTTTTATCAAGCCAGCTAACTCAACCGGACTCACCTGCTCTCTCTTTCCTCCAGGATCCATTGTGCCGCAATCGGTCGAAGGCGCAAATTCCACGAACGAACGCAACGGACGATGTTTGAATGGACGGATTTTTAAGGTTTTGGGGTTTTTGGGTTTTTTGTTTTGAACACACAGACACACACACACTTTGAGGCCTACCTTTAGTCGTCTGAGCTGAGGTTTGATCCCACGTCTCCAAGTCCACAGGCAGCGTCTTAAACCACTGGACCATCTTCAGCGCTGAAAAGAACAAACAACCAGAGAAAGAACAAGGATCAGACTGAAGGACGACTCTGAAGAAAACATCTCCAAACATCAGACTGTGCTGCTGACCTCCACACGGAAATACTTTACATGTGAGAGCTGATGGAGCTCAGACAGTCTGAGCTAAACAAACAAATTTGGTATGTAACATGCTGGTCCCTGGGTTTGAACAGGTGACCTTATGGTTCCAGGTTCTGTGAAAAGACCACAGGACCAACATGAGAACACACTGTCACTGGCCAGGCTGGATCTGAAATGGTTTGGACTGTTCTGTTTGGACTACTATGTGAACACACAGACACTTAACATCTGCTGGTTTCTGCATATTATTAGTGAAGTAGTGAATTGAAGTCAAAGAGTCACTTGTCTGCCGCCAGGTCTTGAACTCATGATCATGTGTTTCCTAGGTAGGATCTTAACCACTACCCTGAAAGTTCTGTCTCCTTTTAGGCAGTTGTTTGTTTTCATGACCTCGAGCTTGAATCCAACAGAGTTATGAGAAATATTTTGCAGCACATGTTCAAATTTAGACAAAACTGACACATTAACAAAAGAAACAAGTGAAATCTCAATATCAGGATTAAAAAATTACATGTAGTGACAACTTAAAAGGAAACCTGATAATAACTTATGCAAGGTTGAACTTTGATAATTTTATCTCCCTGTTACCAGTCTGTGTGGACCACTGGACCAACAAGCCAACACAACCATTTGGGTTTATGGGGAAGTATGGGGAAAAAAGTTGTTTCTGTGAAAAAAAGTTCTAATTTTGAAAAAAACTGAATCTCTGACAGAAGTCAGACTTTTGACGGGGAAAAAAGTATTACGAGAAAATAGTATTGCTGTGTATGACTACCGAGCGATTGTTGAACATACCACACCAGACATGAGAAGGAACCTCACCGCTGTCAGGAGTGTGACAATAAGTTTGTGTCAGTGAGAGATCTATAGATTCATCAGAGAGTTCACTCTGGAGAGAAACCGTACAGCTGTGATCAGCTTGACAAATAGCAGCTACGATGCTCAGACAACAGCTTGAAAATTATTTCTATTTTTTCGTTTTTACTCCATCGACGATGACATGCTGTGGTTTCTTTCTTATTACAAAATGCATTTATTGTAAGTTGCCAAATGCCCTAAATGTTAATGATCAGTGCAACCAAAACATTAAAAACAGCAGGGCCTTGCCCATCAACAATGGGGGGGAATTGTTTCGTTCAATAGGGTCATGAAGCAAGGAAGGAAGAATGCCCAAAATTACATTGCCTCCTTATTTTGAGAGTAGAGTCTTGCCACTTGTTCAGGGTTCGTATGACAGAGAGGACTCTGGGATGTCGTCAAACAATTCGCTGTCTGACGGGTTGAGTGAGAGTTCGTTCTCCATGTTTAATGTACTGCTTTCTTTTCGTGTCTTTCGGTTTTGACGATGTAGAGAATCAGTCAAAGAGGGAGTGAACAGATGAGGTGTGCTTAAATATATTTCGGGTGGGGGGGTCACGTGATGCACCGAGGAGAGTAGACATACCGCTGTCGGTCTCCTCACTGGATTTGACTAAAACAATATTTCTGTTTTTTCCCCGTTGCTAAAATTGCGCAAAACTTACTTAGACATTTGAAATGTCGCTGGAAACCTTTTTCAACACGCCCAAGAAAAGAGAAACTCGGAAAAAGAGCAAGTCGGCGGCTAGCGAAGCGCTACTAACCCAGACAGCGAAGCAGAGCCAGAGCTAGCTGCAGGTGCTGCTTAATATTTAGCTGAACACTAAACTCGCTAATATCTTTAAACCAGTCGCAGAGATGTCAGAAAAGCTGGATAAGCTGGTGGACAGACTGGGGACGGTGGAACAGCGAGTGTCCGACTTGGAGGATAATGCACCACGGCTTGAATCGGTGGAGTCTATGCTGAAAAAGGCAATGGAAAAACTAGAGTCGACGACAAAACGTCAGAATTGTTGGACTGAAAGAAGGGACCGAAGGCAAGAATCCACCCGTGTTTTTTGAGAAGTGGATTCCCGAGGTCTTGAACATGGACATGCAAGGGGAGCGGCTGAAAATAGAGCGTGCTCATCGTGTGGGACCTCCAGTGGGATCCACCGGCAGACAGGGCCCCCGCGCGGTCCTGGTGAGGCTACACGACTACACGGACCGACAGAGAGTCGGTCCTTGTAGTCGTGAAGGTAATCAGGTAAACGGTATTATCTGCCCCAAAATAATAATAATAATAAATGCTTACACAAATGAATAAAGAACGACTCGCACAATGGACAGTGAGTACTATATAACATTAAGATAGTGTCTTTTCAGTTTAAATTTAAACACACTTCTACATGGGTATCCTTCAGTTTACTTGAGCTGCTGGTACTACTATTATTTACATAGTCGTTGACATACTGGAATTATGGTTAGGATATAATCCGGATAGGGAGACCTGACATATTCTTTGTTTTTTCTCTCTCACCTTGTTTCATTTGCCCCCTCAGCTGTACTTGTATAGCTAGAGTATGACAAGGTTTTTGTTTTTTCTTTCTCTTGGCTTTGTGTTAGCCACGTTTTATTTTTTGTCCAGGCAAGATCTCAGATTAAACGCATATCCAAATTATGTTCTCTTGGAAAATTAATGCATCACTGTTTCATGATGATAATTTTATCAAGTTCCTGGAAACACAAACAGACCTTTATTTAGAAGTAAATGACTGCAAGGACTCTGATCCGAGATTGGTGTGGGAAGCTTATAAAGCTTACATGCGAGGCATGATTATATCATATTCTAGTAGGAAGAAAAAAGAGCGCACTCAAGAACAATCACCAATTGAAAACAAAATTTAAAAATTAGAGGAAGATTTTTATAGATCCAAATTGGATGTGGTGCTTAAAGAGCTAACAGAGGCAAGACTGCTTTTGAATAACTTACTAACAAAGAAGGCTGAGTCTGATATTCTGTTTGCAAGGCAAAATCTGTTTGAATTTGGAAATAAGCCAAATAGATTCTTAGCTCGTCTTGCAAGAAACTCTCCACAGAAAGCCTTTATTCCTGCAATATCTGATAAGTCTGTCAAACAAGCAACACAAAGATCAATGAATGCTTTCAGAAATTGCATGAAACGTTGTATACCTCAGAATTGAACAACAAGACATTTACCAGTAGTAATTTTTTAAAATGGCTTACAGATGCCTCAGTTAACAGATGAGGTAAACTGTTGGAAGGACCTGTTGCAATAACAGAAATTGATAAAGCAATCTCCTCACTCCAGTCAGATAAAAGTCCAGGGGCCGATGGATTCTGTGCACAGTTCTATAAAAAGTTGAAAAGTAAAATTAACAAACTATTACAACGTGTGTTCAACAAATCCTTTGAAGAGGATGAACTCCCGAAATCTATGTATTTAGCTGATATTATAGTTATCCCCAAAAAGGGAAAGATCCAGAACTTTGTGCTTCTTATCACCCGATTAAGCCTTCTGGGAGTGGATGTAAAAATACTCTCAAAAATAGTGGCTAACCGCCTAGAAAGTGTGGTGACTGAAGACCAATGAATGAAGGCCAAATAGGGTTTATAAAAGGCCGTACCTCATCAAATAACACAAGACGTTTAATTAATATTATTCACTATCTTAATTTTAAGCAAATTCCGGGTGCTATTGTAACAATGGACGCGGAGAAAGCATTTGATCGAATTGAGAGAAAATACATGCTTGAAGTGTTGAAAAAATTTGGCTTTCAATCAGATTTTGTTCGATGCGTACGGATTTTATACAAAATGCCGACTGCCTCGGTCTCAACAAATGGTCTAATCTCTGCCCAATTTCAACTCAACAGAGGTACAGCCCAAGGGTCACCACTATCGCCTCTGTTGTTTTGGCACCAGATGGATTCACATACCTGGGGATTAAAATAACACCTAAAATTAGTCAACTTAAACTAAAAAAAATTTTCACCCTATGGTTAAACACATTAAGGACAAGATGCTAAGTTGGAAGAAGCTTCCTGTATCCTTTCTCGGCAGAGTCAATCTTATTAAGATGATAATTCTCCCCAAAATTATTTATCTTCTATCTATGCTCTTCATAACTCTGAAGAGAAGCAACATTAAAGACATAAATAAAGCTCTCTCCGACTTTATATGGGCTGGCAGAAAACCTCAAATTAAATTAGATATCTTACAACTACCAAATGATCAAGGAGAATGGGGCCTTCCCAACATTACAAACTATACAACTTCAATGCAAGCTAGAATTATCTCAATATGGGCAACTGATCAACCAAAGCCACCATGGTTTGAAATTAAAGCAGCCTTCTCCAAACCGTACTCTCCTGTCAACTTACTTGATAAACGCAGGAGTGAAATTCCAATTATGGCGAAAGACAATTTTCTAATGTGTGTAATACTTGGAGCTCACCATGGAAACTTTTTGGGACTAAACACAAACTGAGCTGTTTAACAACAATGACTAATAATCCTGATTTAACCAGGGGGGGCACTGGATCCAGTTTTCAGAACTGGTATGAAGCAGGAATTCACCATATTTATGACCTTTGGTATGGGGGAAAATTTAAAACATTCGAATCATTACAGGCTACATACAAACTACAAACAAAAGAATTTTATAAATACCTCCAGGTCAGACATTATGTATATACTAAAATGGGTACTCTCAATCTTCAAAGGTGACTTTAACTTATTAGAAAAAACTCTTTTAGATGGTCTTAAACAAGGTCACTTTGTCTCCAAATTTTATTCCAAGCTGCAACACTTGAATACAGACAGACTATCATTCCTATGGAAATCGTGGGAGACTCGGTCGAAAACAACAATTGATATTGACTTATGGGAGGAAATTTTACTCTTACCTTCGAAGATATCCATATGTAACAGATTAAGAGAAATGCAATATAATATCCTACAAAATGTCTATCTATCTCCATATATGTATAGTAAATATAAAGCAGGGGCCTCTCCAAAATGCCCAAAATGTAAGACTATTTTAGGGACAAGATTTCACTGCCTTTGGGAATGCGAAAAGATTCAACGGTTTTGGCAAACTGTATGTGATGAGATTAGTGTGATCATCAAGCAGCATTTACACCCCAATCCAATATTATGTCTATTGGGTTGTATTCCTGTATCATTAAGATTACATAAGAACACTGTACAATTTTTTGCTTATGGTGGGCCGGAAAGCTGTTATGACCAAATGGGTGGGAGATAAACCTCCTTCAATACATCTGTGGAAGTCTCTTGCTACATATCTCATGTGATCTGTATACACTGTGCTGGACTGTTATGATTTTTAAAATGTTCAATGAAAAGAATATTGAAAATATATATGTATATATATGTGTATATATATATATATATATATATATATATATATATATGTATGTATTTTGGGCGGAGATGAGATGAGTTCGAGGCGTGGTCTTTGTTCTCAAACCTAGTTCATTTATGGGCCCAGAAGAAGCCACATGGGTCGGGCCCTGTGGCCCACACCTGGTGCTGCTGCTCTTTAACTTCAGGACTTGTTCTGAATGACTCACCTCGTCTAAATGAAGGACAGATCCAAAGATCACTGGTCTGTTTTTAACCTGTCACAAAGATTCACTTCTCCTTTCAGACCTTGTATCTGAGCAGTCGTGTAGAACCAGTGAGGAAACCTTCAGAACCAGCACGTGTTGTAAACCGGTTCCTCTCTTGGATTACAGCTTCTGCCCTGCAGCTCTAAAGGGGATTTGCATGTTGGTCACATCACCAGGTACTGTTTGCCTTCGCCGGCGGCGGACAGGTGTCAACAGGTGTGCTGCGAGGAGAGAAGCATAAATACCTGTCGTAGAGACGCTCTCAGCATCAGACGGTCTTCAGGTGAAGACAGAAGAGAAGCTGAGAGAAGCCAACATGGTCCGACTGAGCCTCATTGTCCTCGGCCGTGAGTATCCTCTCAGATGTAGTGGAGCACATTTATACAGTCCAGTACTCGCTGACTGACGGAGTAAATGTACTTAGTTACTCTCCGTGACTCCACGTGTCGCTGACTTTCTTCCTACACGTCTGTTGTCATTTCTAATGATGATGTTGGTGCTGAAGGTGAACTGATCCCAGGTGATGATGTTCTGAACCCTCACAGGGTCCAGACACCTTCACACCTTCACCACAGCTTTGATTCACAATGAAGACCACTGATGTGGTACAGTGTTGTGTTACTGTTGTGTTACAGTGTTGTGTTACTGTTGTGTTACTGTTGTGTTACAGTGTTGTGTTACTGTTGTGTTACAGTGTTGTGTTACTGTTGTGTTACTGATGTGTTACAGTGTTGTGTTACTGTTGTGTTACAGTGCTGGCTGCAGTTTGGTGTTTCACTGGAGCTGCTGGTGAGTTTTTATTCTGCTCGATCATCATCATAATTTACTGTTCTGCTGCTTTTACAGATTTTTATTAAATGATCAGTGAGTGTTAATATAGAAACATATTTAATGATAAATATATCATGTAAATGATGATGTGATGATGTCACTGTCTCACCTGTGTGTGTTCACAGAAGGAGTGCAATTCAGGAGGGTTCAGAACCTGCCAAACTTGTCCTGCGGTGAGTCAACACACACTCGTCTCTCTGTCCTCATCAATATATTAAGTCTGTTTGTCAGCTCGCAATGTCCTCACTGTTGAAACACTTCTCTCTCCTCCAGGTGCTGGCCAGGTGATAAAGGTGGAGAAGTGCTACAAGATGAAGGCACCGTGTTCTGGGCCTGCATACTTCAAGAGTGACTCTGTGACGTGTATCAGCGGGGGCGCACGTTATCAGATATTCCAGAAGTAAGACAACATCCACATGAGGGCAACAATAACATGGTTATTATGGGACAAATGTAGGGAGGAGCAGTGAGCGGTTCACCTCTGGTTCTGGTTCTGATCACGTCTCCTCTCTGTTTCCAGATGTACCTTGAAGAGATCCTGTGCGCTCACAGACTCCATCAAGAAAGGTCCATATGCCTGTAACTACAGCTGTGTCAAGAGACCTCGAAGTAGGATGAGTTGTTTAACAACTGGGAAGTCGCAACACTGTGTGCTTGGGTAGAGGGCCTGATTGTACGTACACACACACACACACTGACACACACACGCGCGCGCACACACACACACACAGACATTAAAGTAACAACTGTGTGTTATTATTGATGAATAAAGGAGCCGTGTGTGGTTCTGGTTCTGGTTGTGGAGAAGAAGTCCAAACTGACAGTATTAACATTGAATATTATTGAGTAATAACACAACGGTGGTTCCATTAGTAAACAAAGGAGCTGTTCTCAGAGGAACATTGGGTCCAGAACAGTGTGTGAAGCGGGGCCCGGTTCTAGGCATGGGCACGGGGGGGCACTGCCCCCCCAAATGCTTCGGCTGCCCCACCAAACTGCCCCTGCTTCATTCCGGAAAAAAAAGAAAAATGCTGCTCAAAGTTATCACAGATCGCGGCTCTTCTGCCAACAGAACCGGCTCTCTCTCTCTGGCTGTGCATACAGTCAGCAGCAGCTTCTCTCGGTTAGCATCACATTAGATACCACGGGCACTCCAGGCAGTTTGAGCCACAGGCTAGTTAGTTGTTAGCATGCCAGCTAGCAACTGCCAGTAGTAGCCTAGTCCCGTCCTGCTGCTGCAGAATCTGTCTCGGTCCCGCTCCGCGACACGTGAAGCCTCACAGGGGCAGGCTACGTACTGGGTGTGAAGCAGGTTTCAACTTTAAACCGTTGCTCGCCCTGCGTTTAGTCCTGTTGACCCGCGAGTCTCCCCCACCCCGCCGACTGGATTAAGCAACACACGTTAGAGAGAGGAGACTGCATTCCCCCTGAATTCAGGTTAGCGCCGCCGGACACTTCCTGGGCCAGAGCCTCTGACAGACACTACTCTGAGACTGCTGGCATCAAGCAGGGAGAAACAGGGAACCCAGACAGGATCACACCACTTTCCAAAGCGCGAGAAAGTGAGAAAATTTCCCACCCTCCCCTCACATCTACCACCACCAGTGATGGACTGGTGATCTTGATCAGGTGCAGATCGCAGAGTAACTACAAGTCCTTGTGAGCCGGCTGACCAGTCACTCTGTTCCCTGTCAAGCATTGTTCTGAGGTTTCTATAACGTCTCTCCAATCCCTTTGCATCTACCTACAGAAATCTGATCAGTATTTATATACCACATATGAGTCTCTATATCACAGTCATGGTTACCCTCTACATTAGGGTGACCAGACGTCCCGGATCTCCGGGGACAGTCCCGATTAGGCCGCCGTGTCCCCGGTTAAAACTGTCCCCGAAAATGTCCCCGATTTGAATGGGAGAGAAAAAAAAGTTGTGCACAGACTCCAGTTATTACGGTAGCCAGGTAAACTAACGTTACGTCGCGGTACCCCAAAACAGAATACGCGGCAGAGTTGTTTACTTTGCTAGCAGCCGCTAGGAAAGTAAATTTTTGTGAGGAAGGAATTAAACACCTGTACCAAATTGCCGCCTGGTCTGTTAAGTGATTGAAACAACTGAAACGCCTGACTATTATTTGGTATTTTACGTTAAGTTGTTATGAACCTTTATTTTGTGAGCTTGAACTAGACTTGGCTGTGTGGAGGTTAGTTGAGGTAAAATAAGGATGATTGTATTACAGTGCGTCTGTTTATCTGAACTGAAGCCACAATGCTAACGGCAAACTGTCACTGTGTTGGTGAAGGTGTAATGTGTGATTAGATCATCATGAGGTGACAATAGTATTATTTTGCTCTGTTGTAGAATAAGACAGTGTAAAGGAAGAGTGATGAGTGAGAGAGAGAGAAGACGAGGAAAAGAGCAGAAGAGTGTAAGAGGAAGCAAACTGAGTAAAGGCAGGAGAGAGTAAAGGAGTGATGTGAAAAGGTAAAGTGAAGAGAGAGTCAGGAGAGAAGAAAGAAGAGTTAAGAGAAGAAAAGCACTTTAGGAGAAGACATGGAAGAGGATAAGAAATGAGACAAGGTGAGGGAAGACGAGCAGACAGAAAGACGGCTGTCAAAGAAACATTTTACTGAAACAATCCCAGAGCAGTTTCCATGGATACGCCCCTGTGGCCAAAGGTTCCTTTGTTAGGAAACAGACTTCACTGACTGTTGCATCTTGACTTCAGCTGTGCTCATGTTCTCCTCTGCTGTTATTCCATGCAGGCCACAGAGGCTCCAGAGGCTGCTGAAGGAAGGACTGTGGTGGACCTGCTGAACCAGCTGGTTCATGGATCCAGACATTTAGGACCAGAATCATCAGAGCTGTTGTGTTTGAAAAGTGCAAAAACTCCAGAGAGTGGTGAGAGATATGGTGATAAAATCCATCAGCTGAATAATAAATAAGTTCAATATGCTGAGAATCTGTTGTGTTGTTTTTGTTTTATCTCTGGTTTGTAGCTTTAATGTCAAATGCTGCAGACATGTGATAGAATAAATAACTCATGCAGCCTGAACAGAGGAGCTATTCTTTCATTATAATACTACTGAAGTTTCTTATTGGCGACTCATTTGCTTTAAAATACATTAACATTAAATTGCCCCTGCTATTTATTTCATAATGATAACACTTGAATTTTGACCACCGCGCTGAAAATGTCCCCGATTTTCTTTTCAGAAATCTGGTCACCTTACTCTACATGCAGTCTACAATCACAAACTTTTACATCAGTCTGAATTGTTTTGTAGCAAAATTTCTAATTCAAATGTTCAAAAACGTGCATGGTTTGAAATGATACAAATCTACCTTTTTATTTGATCATTTGTTTGCAAAAGTTAAAAATGGAGCAGTGCCTTCTGGGAATTTCAAGCCTGAATGGAGTAGACAGTCTGCGTGGTTGTTGGAAGTTGGAGATTGGAAATTGGTAGCTGACTGTGATTAGGCTAGAAAAACAAATGAATCGAGGCATCAAGCGACGAGTCGAGCGGAGTCAGACAGAGAAATGTAAGAGAGCACTGTTGGCTGACAGTGAAAAATGCTGCAAACCAACTGATTTGTTTTTAAAATCAAGTGCAGCTTCAGCTAGAACAGGTAAACATGGATAACGAATGATGGCAAGATGTTTTTATTATTTTTTTATATACAGTGGGGTTGTGCATTGATATGTCCATGTTTTGGTGCAGTTGTTTATAGCATCACTGGGGCTCAAAAGTGTGTGTTCTTTGCGTGCGTCAAAAGTTCTATCTGCACAATATTTTGGGTTAGATTCCATTTATATTAGATAACTAACTATATTTCGGTATTGATAGTTGTCCTACTACAACGGGGGGTTAAAATTGAAAATGCCAATTACATTGTAGTTTCACATTTAAATAGAAAATATGTTAGTAGACTGACATCAATAATTTGTTGGCCACTCCGTCAATCCAGAAAAAGAATTCCTGTTAGACCTTTGCCGATGGAACCACAGCGAATTGGCGATGTTTACGTCTGGATTGGCATCATAGACTGGTAGGCATACAAAAAATTACCCCTATAGCAGTCAAAACAGTAGTGACCCATCAACATTTCTTACTGCCCCCCCAATCAAGGCAGTCTAGAACCGGGCCTGGTGTGAAGCTCAGCTCAGCTGAGCAGAACAGAACCCATCAGAACATGGTTGTTGGACCCAGCTGATAATAATCCTCAGCAGCTGGTTAACAAAGCTTCAGTCCAAAGTGATGAACTTTGTCTTTGAGGGTCCATCAATAATGTTGTT
>CAEMYA010002156.1:5620-16511 GCA_903131615.1 Diplodus sargus
TTTTGATTGTAAAACGCATGAAAGTATAAATTAATGGTCTTAATTTCTTTTCTTTGGCAAATGACCATGGTATAAGCGGGATAATGCCCTTCGAGGTGTCCATTATTATTATTATTAATGGACACCTCGTCGGGCATTATCTCTTACATAATACTGAGGTTTGGCAGACCTGCAATTCAGCTGCAGTTCAATGCAACGCTGGTTAATCATTAGGCTATTTATTGGAGGGCAAGTGCAAACTAGAAATACATGCTACACATCTAACAATGTGACAAAACCAAGAAATGACTACTGTGACTGTTAGTAGGAGCAGCCATGTTTACAACAGCTAAGTCACAGTAAACTAAATATCTGGAAGAAGTTTAAGATTTATGGCAAGATAAACAGCCAACACAGACACTATGTAAGGGATAATGCCCGACGAGGTGTCCATTATCAGGAATTAATGGACGACACGGAGGCCGAAGAACCGTCCGACGTGCAGCGGAGGACGGTTGCCTCCGCGAAGTCCATTAATTCCTGATAATGGACACACAAGCCATAACTAGTTTTTCACAAGCCATAACTTAGTTTCCCTGGTAACGCCTGAGGGTTCAACTAATACCTGGAACGATCATTACTCTCCCGTTAGGTTCTTATGCAACGGAGACGTTGTTCACTCCTCCAGTAAATAGGACGGACCATAGATACGACTTGGCAACAGGAGATATTCTAGTCCGCTCGGGATGAGCCAGAAAGCTAACGCTATGCTAGTGTAACACTCTCTCTGAACAAATACTTACGACGACTACACTGCTCTTATCCGACTCAAGGAGCGAGGGATGGTTAGTATATGAGGTAAACACAATATTTTTATTCACACAGACAACAACAACTTGGATAATCAGTTCAGATTCAACAGTAATGACAATCCCCAATGCAATAGACAAAATAATAAAAATAAAATAAAGTGTCCTCTGACAGTTTATTACTGTCTAATAGCAAAGTTCAGTAAGTCCAGTCCAAAGTTCAGTTGGATCCATGTCTGTCCAAGTCTATTCTATAGACTATCCAAGTGTATGTAGTCTACCCGGGTAGTATGTGTGTATATGTATGTTACTGCACGCTGTTCAGGCTATCTCTTCCAGGTGCGACTCTCCATGAAGACGATGAAGGTGGAGGAATTTGTATCCTCTCCGCTCCCGCCTCGCCTCGGACGGAAACCCCTGGTCAACTCAATGCTGTCTCGATGTAGATTCAGCAACTCGGCATATAAAAAAAAACAATCTGCATAGTAAAACATAAAGTTACTAGCAGTCATAAATGTCTGTCCAGGCACTCTCTCAAAACAACTTAAAAACACATACAGACTTCTGTCTTTGAAATTAACCAGTACTTTTACATACAGTAACAATAATCTCGATCGTTAATAGCTTGTGGTAGCATCAGTATCGCGGCTTTTCCTAGCGTCTCTTCTTCCCAGCATGCATTGCGCACAACACTAGATTTCCTTCATTGCAAGTACATGAAGCGCCCTCTTGTGGCTACTCAAAACAACTACAACCATACATTCTTTATGAATTCTCACAAAATGAAACTATTTAGCCAGGAAGCCAACAATGAAATACATTTATAGTAAACCCAACTGTATTTTCATAGGGGTTGCACTAGTAAGATTCAAAGTCAATAACATTGCGTACGGTTGACAAACAGTAAATATAATTCGACAGTATGCTAGCTAACAAGACCATCTAGCTAGCTAGAGTCATGTCATTGTCCCCAAATCAATACCATGATTTTTACGAACAAATGACACCTGTCGTGTGTAACATTACTGTGGCTGCAGCCTGAAGTAGAGAGCTGGACAGCGAACGGGATGTGAGATTACTCGCGTATCAGTAAATTAAGAGGGGAAGTGAACTTTCTGCAGCTTGTGTGCTACAGTCGCCACCTTGTGGTGTTCAGAGGATACTGATGGACTGACGGACTGAACTCAGTGTTTGAAATAAAATATTCAGATTTGATATGCCGGCTAGCGCATTGATCTAGAAGGTAAACAGACAATTTGACTTGAACTACTTAGTAGGTGTCCGTATATCAGGGGTTAATGTACACCCTTCAGCCAATCAGAATTGAGTATTCCCCTAGACCATGGTATAAATTATTCTTAACTCTGGTTAAAAAGCAGTTAGCTTAACAAGCACAAATGGACGCTCCTCTGAAATATTACTCATATTTAAGCACTTTATATAAATGGAAGGCGACTTGTTAGCCCCCACAAGGAAGTTATGTTAATGGCTTTATAACTCATAAAGGTTCAAGTCGCTCCACTGTCACGTCTCATCTGTGTGCGTGGTGGAGTTCTGATGAGGCAGCGGCTTCTTTCTCTCCTTGTCTTCAAAATAAGAGCTTTACATTGCACCCCATTGGAGTTTAGAACTGGGTTCTTAGCAGGGGGCTTTTAATTTGAAAGTAGCGACCGTTCGTAGAGAGAGACAGAGCGGAGCCGCAGCAGACAGATAAGCGGCTTTAGGCTCAACAATAGGGGTGGGTATTAGCAAGAACCTCACGATACGATACGTATCACGATACTTTGGTCACAATACGATACGTATCACGATATTGCGATATAAATAAAGATGAAAACACAAGTATCTGTATATGTACATCAGATGATATTGATCAGAGGACAAATTATGTCAAAACTATTTCATTCAAAACAGCCTCTCCATTTTATTAATTCCCAGGAAATTTCCGGGCAGTAATATTCTCTTTGTCCAGCTCGTTGTTCTTGCTATCTCTCTTAACTTTGAAGCCAAAGAGCTTCCAAACATCAACTTTAAATTGCGGAGGCGTTGTTAACTTGTCATCCATTTTGCAAAGACCTCAGCCACTCTCTCTACTACAGAAATACACCTGCCGCACAGCAGAGTCGCTCTTCGGCGATATATCGATATTTAGAGTTGAAAAATCGATAGTATTGGGTGGCAAAGTATCGCGATATATTGCCGTATCGATATTTTTGCCCACCCCTACTCAACACACTCACACACACGACACCATATTACTTACGAAATGCGTATGGTAGATAACCGTGGCGTTTTTATACCGCCGTTTTTTTTGCATCCCTTTGCACAACAGGAATTTATTTTTTCATTTAAAAAAAAACACACAAAAAGGGCACTTTTTAATATGAGGCAAAAAGGGCAGGGGCTCAAGCACCCCTTGGGCCTTATGTGTGCATGTGCCTGCTCATGCCTGTTTCTGCCTGTTTCCAGTCTCCCCATGGTATGTGTTTTTTTCCATTTTTGATTTCAACTTTGCTTTTTGTTGGCACTTTGTTTAGCGTTGGTTGCTACTTTGTCTTGCTGTTTCTTTGTTACTTTGTCCTTTTGGTCTTGGACTTATTTTCTTTCGCCCTCCTTGGTTTTTGTGGATTTCGGCTTTGGTTAATAAAGCTTGCCTTTTGTTCCTCATATCCTTGCCTCCCGTGTGTAACTGCGTTTGGGTCTACCTCCTATGCCTTCTTAGTTTTCCCCTTAAATCCCAAACCTGACAAATTGCAAGTGAAGCCAACAGTTTGTTCCTGACATTGTCAGCCTTTGGTCTCCTACGTACCTGTCAATCCACAGGTGTGCAAAAGCTGCATTCTGTGAGCCTTACAGTATATAAAAACCCGAGGTATACAGAGGTTTGATTCAGGTTCAGTGGTATTAATATTATTTTAATTTTTCTTTATAGTGTCTTCTATCGATGTTGTGAAGCCACCTAAACCAAAGACCAGAGAAGACTTTTTACACTGTGAGTAAAACATTTGATTCTTCACATTTCAAAATACAGTTCCTATAAAACGTATCCACGCCCCTCGGATGGTCTCCGCTTCTATTGCTTTTATAAATGGAATCATGGTCAATATGGTCAGTCTTCCAGTTGCCTTTTAAGTGAAGTCTATCTGAGATTTAATCAACAGTGACTTTCTCTTTGCCACTCTCCCACAAAGATTTGATTGATGAAGAACTCGAGCAACAGTCCTTGTATAAAGAGTCTCTCTCATCTCAGCTGCTGAGGCTTTTAACCCTTTCAGAGAAGTCATAGGTGTCTTGTTGGTCTCTTTCACTGGTCCCCTTCTTGTTAGGTTGTATGGTCATTCAGTTTGGATAGATGTATCTGAACTCCAGGGGATGTTCAATTAAATGTTTTTGTATCCATCCCCTATCTTATACTTTTCAATAACCTTTTCACAGAGTTGCCTGCAGTGTTCTTTTGCCTTCATGGTGTCATTATAACCAGGAGTACTGATTTACATGTGATTGGACCTTCAGACACAGGTGTCTTTATACTACAATCAGTTGAGACAAATTCGCTGCACTCAGCTGATCTCCAGTTCACTAGTTGTGAGACTACAAGCACCAACTGATCAGACCCCGGACCTCTGTTGAATTAGGTCATTCACTTAAAAGTAGGTGAATACTTGTGCAGTCACTTAATTTACATGATATATTTTTAATAAATTAACATTACTAAGCAATTTACTTGGCAAAAGAGAAAAATTATATTGACCATGATTCCATTTATAAAAGCAATAAATGGGGAAAACATCCAAGAGGGTGAAGACTTTTTTATAGGCTCTGTATACCAGTATATTAATCATAATCTAAACATCAAATGGTTGATGATTAAATGTGTTTTTTCTTTTGCTCTTCTGTCAGATTGCTGTCCTCTAACACTGGATCAGACCACAGTCTCCAAATATTTGTACTTTTCACAAGAAAATCGGCGGGTGACGAGTGAAAACAATGATGATTGTTATTATGATGAAGACTCAGATAGTTTGGTGAATGTCTGGAATACTATCAGGCAGGTGTTGTGCAGCGAGAGTTTGTCAGGGCGATGTTACTGGGAGGTCACTTGGAGTGGTAGCACCTGGTCTGTGGCCGTGTCGTACAAAGACATCAGTCAACAATCCACATATGACTCAGAGTTTGGAAATGACAACAAGTCGTGGAGCCTAGACTGCTCCACGTCAGGCTACTGTTTCCGACACAATGGTATGAGCACACCAGTGTCAGGCGATGAAACCTCCAGGGTCGGAGTTTACCTGGATTATGAGGAAGGTACTTTGTCCTTCTATTGCGTCAATGATGAATATATGGCTCTGCTCCACAAAGTAAACACCACCTTCACTCAGCCTCTCTATCCTGGCCTTGGGGTGAAGGATGATGGATCTCAGTCAAGCCGTGGATATTATGTAGAATCGTATGCAGAACTGATCAAACTGTGGTAATGAAACATATATTGGGGTGGTTGATGTGTGCCACTGTTGATCAGGCTGTACTCGGCCCTTCAGTGCACTTCAGATGGACACCATATGATGTATGAGAGGATCTAATTCTTAATGGTGAAAAATTCTACAAATGAATGTTGAATCCCACGTCGCCCAAATTTTGAGGTCCTGTTATGTCGCCGTCAGCACTCTGTGGGGCTCAGAATTATGCCAGTCATTCAGAAATGAGAAATTCCATTGGCAGGAATGTCAGGGATGATGTCAACTAAATTAACAAGGTCAAATGATCACTATACAGTCATAACATATGATGAAACAATTGCGAGGAATTAAACATTAAATCCTGAGTCCCGCAAATGTCAGTGTCAGTGCTCAGTGTTTTCTTTTGTTGCAGAGTTTTTGTGCCGGTTTTGTCTGTATCCTCTAAAATTAGTGACTACTGTTGAGATGAGGATTTAGGTTGTTTTTTTTTAGCTCATATAAAGGATTTTAAGTTTTAAAAAGTTGCTTTTCTGCATCTTCAAACCAGCGCTCTGGGTAAAGTGGTTCATACTTTGGTTTAACTCGTTGCTCACTGGGGTTTCCATGTGTTTCTCATCAGGGCCGATGTGGGTCTGTGCTGAAGGTTTGTCTAATTTTCAAACAGACTTTTCCAAAAATGTTTGAACAAACTTTAAAAAAAGATGTGTCTCAGAGTGCTGTGGCCTTTAATGCTGAAGTTTGTTTAGTGCTTATTTTTGTAGTTGATAGAAAATAAATCACTTGAGACATGATGACTCAAATGACTTGTCTGTGTTCTCTTTTTATGTTTTAAAGTTAGTTTTTGATTTTACTTACTTAATTTACTGTTTGAAAGTGAGGGGATGCATTCAAATCATTGTCATGCTTTTTGAACAGGTAAGACAACTCGGCCTACAAAATCCTTATCAGACAGGTGCTGTTCTCTTTATAAAGACTGCAGTACATTGAGTTCTGGGGCCTTGACATGCAGGTTTATGGCTTTTTGAACCGAGCTCAAACAGGAAATAAATATCAGATGCATCCTGCCAGAGACCAACCACACACTAGCCAAAAACTGGTAACTTTACTTTGACAAGGTTGGATGGGTGCTGCAAAAGCCCCGCCTCAGTGGGAGGAAGCATCCCCTGGAAACAACCCAAAACTTGAGAGAAAATGAAACTTAGGAGTGCTCCTCACTGCAGGAGGGAAACACATCCACATGGCTGAGCAGCGGCAGGACCTGGACCAGAGTCATTTCTGCTGTTCGGTCTGTCTGGAGCTGCTGAAGGAGCCGGTCACCATTCCCTGTGGACACAATTACTGCAAAAGCTGTATTGAGGGATGCTGGGACCAGGAGGAGCAGAGAGGAAAGTACAGCTGTCCTCAGTGCAGAAAGGAGTTCAGTCAGAGGCCTGTGCTGAGGGAGAACAACATGCTGGCTGAGGTAATGGCGGGTTGTTGTTGTTGTTTGGTCACTGCAGCACTAAATAAAATGATTATTATCCTATCTATCAAACTGTTGAGCCCAGATATCCAGATACTATTGTGTCACGACGACCGTCAAAAATTCCAGCACGTTATATTAGTTCTTGACAGTGATGGGAAAAGCCGCGTTATTTTTCTCAGTAACGGGAAACCTAACTATTGTTTCCATCGTTACAACGCCGTCACCGACAATTAAATGTGGCGCGTGATAAACTGAAGCGGCCACCGGAGGACACAGCCGTTTTTTTTTCCTTTAATAAGGAAGAAGGGAGGGACAACCGCATAAGTGATGATGATTGGCTCTCTAAGGCAGAGTAAAGGTAGGTAGAGTACGTAAGCCAATCAGAGGCAGTGTTCAGTTTACACACAAACCACACGCGCACGTACGCTGCAGCCTCACCCACACGCGCAAACAAGCAGAGATAAGATGCAGCAATGGCGAGTCCGGAGGGAAAGTTGGCGTTTTCAGAGTGGAAGTACGGACACCACTTTAATCTCCTTGAGGTAAAACGCAAGAACGTACAGGTGAAATGTTCATTATGTCCCAGTGCGAAGTGTTTGTCCACGTCCGTTGCAAGCGACTCTAATCTAGTGAAGCGTCTCTGAACAGCACGCGCTTCTACAACACTAGTGGCCCAAACACACCGTTGTTGACACTGTTGATGATGATGATAGCAGGCCGGAGTGGCTAACGTGACTAACAAAGAAGGACACGGAGCCGTCAAAAAAAAAGGGGGGGAAAAGTAACGCAAGTTACTTTCCCTGGTAACTAGTTACTTTTGTAGTGGAGTAATTCATATACGCAGTTACTTTTTGGGAGAAGTAACTAGTGACTATAAACAGTGTTGGGGAGACGCAAACTACATGTCGTTGAACTACATAGCTTATTATTTGCTGTAACTTGCTGGTAGTTGTGTGTGTGCTGCCTCAAGTAATTCAACTACTTTTTGGGTCATTTTTTGTAGTTTAACTACTCAAATTACAAACTACAATTTTGGCCAATAACATGAAGTGTTTTTTTTTATTTAAAAAAGAGCTATATAACATACATTTTATTTGATTTTTCTTTGAAAAAGGCATGAAACATGTGACATGCCAAGCCAACTGCCTCTGATTGGCTCGCCCTGGCAGCACTCAAATGCTTCAGAGTAGGCGGGTCTTTGTGCCAAGGAAGGCAGTGCTCATATGGCACAAGCACGTCATGGACGACCCTCCCACTACCTGCTGACTGACTGCATCAGCGAGATCTGCGGGCGGCTGCAGGGGCGGAGCTACAAACGCTGCTATGAAGTCGGACACTCTCTCTTCCCGTAGTGACGTGACTTGGCTGAGCTTGTGGTGTTTGCCTTTCCTCGTCTGGGAAGAAGTGGAGGAAATTCCATTTGGATATATAGTAATTGCTTCACTTCTAAACGGTCACAGTGGCGCATCAAGAGCAGAAGAATAGCCTAAATGTTGTCTTACTGTAAATGCTCATGTTCTGTTTTCCTTGTAATGTCACCATTAAATACATTTTAACTTTGTCTATCTGGTACATTATAGTAAATCTTGCCCAATAACAATACAATACAATTACAACAGTTATTAATTATTATGAAGACAACTGTGCTTAGGTGCATGATTATATCAAAGCTGGGGGGAATTTGCTGACTACATTTAACAAATAAGCATAAAAACACATAAGATGATGTATTTTCTTATAGCAACATTATACACAATAAATGAAATACATTTCACTGAATGAATGAAATACAATAATCAGAACAAGTTACTGAATAAGATGCCTTGTTGTCCCGCTGCACCATCTCATCACACACAGAATAGTAGCTCAGGATAATTCTTTGTATTGTTAATGTGACGGGAACAGAAAGGGTTAATAAGAGTGGATAGTACAGATAACACTGGACACAGCAGTTATTCTCCATCACCACCCTAAGCTGACATAACTGAGCAGTTTATTGACGACATCTGTCAGGGTTGTTGCGTTACATGAAGGATTTTATAGGTTTATTCATGTTGACTATCCCACAGCTGTGGCCACACGGCTGCTACTTATCTGAAAGTGTGTGATACTTGAGTAGAAAAGATGTGCTTATGGATATGGGAATTCATCGAAACACACGTCATATACGTCAGCGTAGATGAGAGCCAATCAGGGCAAAGTCCTGGCGTCATGAAGGTGGGTCTGGGGTCGCGCGGTACCTGGAGAGCAACTGCGCTACTGCTCTGCAGCCACCTTGCTCCCGCGATAACTTAAGGTCATGTGACATCCGATGCGAAGCAGAAACCACTCCCATCCAGGTCATCGTGGACACATTTTAACTAGCATGCATCACGATTTAGGCAGCGCTGCACAGCACTGCGTGATCTTGAACTCGCCTAATGATGCGCCCTGAACATGCCAACCCAACCACGGCCATATTTGAGCATGTACATGTTGGATATAGATGCATCTACAGACACGACCTACGTGTTCACATGTGAGCCCTGCAAGCCGAAAACAACAACGATTTTGACTTTTTTCAACTTTTTCCACTCGAGTTGAGTCGCATATTTCTTCTGGCATGTGAATTTTTTGTAGGCTATTTTATTTTACATACACCATATGTTGATTTATTTAAGACTGAGTTAAATGAGTATAAGTAGTTGCTAAAGCCACTTTTTTAATTTTTTTTGCAGTAGTTTTATAAACTACATTTCTCCTGGGGTAGAAGTGTAGTTTGTTCAAACTACTGCCAGCCTAAACTACATGTAGTTTTACAAACTACACTTGCAAAGTAGTTTCCCCAACACTGACTATAACTAGTTACTTTTTAAAAGTAATGTGGCCAACAAATGGTCATAAGCGCTGAGAGGACAACCATTTTGGCTGTCAAGTAACCGTAAGCCACGCCCATTTCGTTACGGACAGATTGTTTTTAAACCTCTCCACCTACATATTTTGCTCACTCTTTATTAACTTGTGTATTTTTGACGTGCCACAATCTTGGTGAATTCTTGAAGATTCTTGCTGATTGTTGTTGTCAGACTTAAATGCCTAAAACTGTGACCAAATTCTGAGTAGTCGTGCACAATATCTCACCTGTAGGCCTCTCGGCAAGTAACATGATACATTTGAATGCCTGTTAAATTCTGAGAGTCCCCATCTAAAATATTCTATATTTTGTTCTAATTCTGTGTTTGTCTTTGGTGTCATAATCTGCAGTATTTCTCACCACCTTCCATTTTGTTGCCTCTAGGTTGTTGAGAACCTGAAGAAGACGAGCACCCAGCAGGCTCCTCCCCCTGCTGCTGTGGCCTGTGCCGGCCCGTCAGATGTTACCTGTGATTTCTGCTCTGAGACAAAACCCAACAAAGCCACCATGTCCTGCCTGAATTGTCTGGCGTCTTACTGTCCGACTCACCTCCGGCCTCACTACAGTGTTCCTGTGTTGAAGAAGCACCAGCTGGTCTCTGCTACAATCCCACTGCAGGAGAAGATGTGTACGAAGCACAACAAGCTGATGGAGATCTACTGTCGGACCGACGAGAAGTGCATCTGTTATCTTTGCTTTATAGATGAGCATAAATACCACCGTACAGTGTCAGCAGCAGCAGAGAGGGCTGAGGAGCAGGTAGAAGCAAACACATAGTAGATTGATTGACTGATTGTATCAACAAAACTGTGTTCTATTATTTCAGAAACAGCTGACTGCGAGTCAGAAGAAAGTCCAGCAGAGGGAAAAGGAGCGAGAAAAGGAGCTGAATCAGCTGATCCAAGCTCTGAAGGAGTACAAGGTGTGGATGTTGGACTTCAGTGTTTGATCCTGCGTCTTTCTTGATCACTATAGAAGAAGAAGTCTTATCCAGGTTTTGATCTCTGGCACGGTGTGATTGTAAAACCTATTGTCTTTGCATGAACAGAGCTGTAGTGAGACTGCAATGAAGACCAGCGACAAGATCTTTGACATGCTGATCATCTCCATCAAGACAAAACGCTTTCTGGTAAAGCAGCTGATGCAAGACCAAGAGAAAACTGCCGTCGCTCAGGCTGAAGAGCTGCAGCTGCAGCTGGAGGACGAGATCACCAAGCTGAGGACGAGGGACTCTGAACTGGAACAGCTTTCTCATGTGGACGACAACATCCACTTCATTCAGGTACCA
>CAEMYA010002157.1:0-14641 GCA_903131615.1 Diplodus sargus
TTATAGACTTGTGTTTAAGATTTGACCAAGGTAGGTTGATTGACATTTTGATTACAATGGTATTTACTAATTCTTCACTGAAACCTAACCTATATTGTTATTAATTGTTTTCTTAAGAGCAAGGTGCTCTCCTGCTGCTTGTTATGACAGCTGAGTTTACATTCACAACACAAAATCAAGTTCACACGCACAAACACAAACGAATTTCTTTCAAGATTTAAAGTTTAAGAGAGTGGGTACGTAATTGACGATATATATCACTAATTGTAACATACCTGGGGCCTCATTTATAAACGTTGCGTACGCACAAAAGAAGGCGTACGCCACTCTCTGCGCACACCGCGGGATTTATAAAAAGAGAACTTGACGGGAAAACGTGCGGTCCTCCACGCACACTCTGACCCATGCGTACACACATAACTGGGGTAAGGAGAAACTGCGCCACTGATGGCAGAAGAAAGAAACGGGAGAAACTGTGAAACTGATACTGATCGTGTAAAATAAATAATAATTTTAGCTCTCATGAACAGTTTATCTGCAAGAAATGGATCAAAAAGAAATCTACAATGAATAAACAAACGTACTCCCTGGAGTGCAAACATATGATTTAGGACAGTAAGACAACAGTAGGACAAATTACGTTTACACTGATATGAATGCCATTTAATATATTAATATCCTATATCATAGCGCATTTTGTTTCATCTCCGTTTTCGATGCATAACGCATAAAACACTTTGTAACTGTGTTTTGTTGCCCTATAAATAAAGACTATAATCATCTTACATTGTTAATCAGTCAGGGTAATTCTCACACGTGTAGCAGATATTACCTAATAGATGATGGGTATATAAAGGCATACATCGCAATGCGTTATGGCGCACAATGGCTGCTTTGGCACTGTTGGAGGATGTGGCAAACGGAAGGATACGGAGGGAGCGGAACTTCAGAGACCAGCAAGATCTACTGGTCAACAGTGATGAGTGGCTGATGAGCCGTTTCCGACTCCCACGAGCTGTCCTCTTGGATCTATGTGCGGTATTGGGCCCAGCGTTAGAGAGGAACACCCGCAGAAACCACGCAGTGCCAGTCCCGCTTCAAGTGGTATAACTGGTTTGTCGCAGCAGTACATATTGTTTTCTTATACGGTGAACAGGCAAATAAAAATGCGCAATTTGCAGCAATGTCTGGTTTCCCAAATGTAATCGGTGCCACGAACTGCACTCATGTTGCTATAAGAGCACCGAGTGAGAATGAATTGGGCATCGGTGTCCCCCTCCTCCATCCCACGTCACTCAGGAGGGATTCCCCGATGATCCCCGCGAGTTGTTCATCCAGCGGGGTGAGCTCCGGTTGGCCCGTTCGCTTTTCTCTCTGCTTTCGGCATGCTTTCAGTCATGAATGAATATTAATTAGGGGCGTTTTTCGGAATATTTATGGGCAACTATGGGCGTGGTACGACCCGCACACAGGTGCGCCACATTTGAAGTGGAGTGTGATTTATAAAGGGAAATCGGCGTAGGACGTGCGTGCGCACTGTTTCATAAATCAGGATATTTTTGTGCGTACGCACTTTCTGTGTTTCGTGCGTACGCAACCTTTTGACGTCAATCCTACACGCACAGTTTTATAAATGAGGCCCCTGATCTCTGTTCAGATTGGAGATGATGATTTTCTCCCGCGATTGTCTCCTTGTAGCTCTTCTTCTGTCGCTACGTAGGATGTTTATGCAGCGAATAGGGTTACAGTGGCGTTTCTCAGCGCCATCTACCGTTGGGGAGGTTGAAAAGGAACGAACGAGTCTCGGCCCAAGATCGGATTTTTTTTTTGCGTGAGAAATTGGATGTGTGGCGTGTGTGCGTGTGAAAACAGGCAATTGCGTGTGTCACACGCTGAAAGCGTGAGAGTTGGCAGCTCTGGTTTATAGCATTATGGTCAAATATAGCAGCGACTCATGAAACATCACATTAACAGTGGAGACGGTAAATACATTTTAATCTGCTACATATTTAATATTTTATTGAATTTGGAAACGTGTCACATGAACAGAATTGACAGACATGTTATCATATTAAAGGGAAACTCCACCAGTTTTACACATTGAAGTGTGTAAACAGGTGTTGGGAGGAAAAAGGTATAAAGTCCTTTGTGGCTCCAGAAGAAGCTGCATGTAATCTGATAAACTGCTGAATTGCATTGTGGGTAATAATGGCGGCAGGTTTTGAAAAGGAAGAAGAACATGTGGAGTAATGAAGGTGATATCTCTGAATCTGCTCGGTCAGTTTGGATCATTGTTTTAAAACTATCTATGATGTGTCCAACTGTGTTGAAGGAGTGCAATGCAAAACCTGGTGCCTACATTACCCACAATGCAAAGTAGCCACTGATAAATCTGGCCTGCTTCCACTCTTATCAGAGTAGCAGCAAACTGAGTAGGCTGCTTCACTAACTCAAATGTCTCTGTGTCACATTGTTCTAAAAATCTAAATACTGATTTATTGATCTCCATGGGGAAATTAAGTATCTGTATTTAACCCATCATAACACAAACACACAGCCATGAACAGGCGAGGCCTGAGTATAATGTGCAGAATCTTACATTATATATCGACTATGACAGCCCTCCAGTTACCAGCTGACATTTTGCCAGAGGTCTGTGCCATCTAATCAGGGATTCAAACCTGCAATGGCCACAGATTTGGATGTTTATGCCACCAGCAGAGAGTGTAGGGCTTTGTCCTGTGATCGAAGTTTTGAACTTTAAGGAACTGAATGTACATCGAATAAGAATGTTTAGTGTTGAGTCGTACATGTACCAGGCTTCATAGATCCTGGTGTATAATTCAGGATCTGTTAATCATTAGCTGTCTCTGCTCTGCATGCCGCCCACTCAGGTCTCAGGTGAGTCTCCCTTCCTTCAGTGTGACTTTTGAGATTTCACAGATGTGCCTCAGACGATCTCAGCTGGTGAGTAGACTGACCTGAAACATACATTTAAAGAATTGAATGTGTAAAACTATAAGAAAGACAACTTTCTCAGACTGATGAGTGAAACTGATCATTAATCCTAAGTGTTTGTTTTAGGATTGGTGATCAAGTTAACAAAGTATCCACATCAACTAAGCTGAAAATAGTTTATACTTCCAAAAGTCCACGATGGGAAATCGACAACCCGAGATCAGAGCAACAGTCTCAGGCAAGTCATGACATGGAAACTAATGTTGAATATATTGTTCTGAAATTCAAGTGAACTCTGTGAAAGAATGTCATTCCACAATGCTATAAAGTGTCCTGACTGAGTCCAAAGTTCCGCTTAAAGGAAGTTTAATAATCTTGTGATGAGAGCAGCAATAAAAACAAGATTACAGTTGTGGGTTTTATCACCTCTAACACATGAACTACGTCCTCTACTACCAAGCTGATCAAAGTCTACACAAGGTTTACGTGGACTAAGATTCTATAAGTTCTTAATTATATTCAGGCTTTGTGTCTGTTCAGTGAAAATATGTTGCATTGTTCAGATTGTAGCTTCAGGTTTTAACATTATTTATCCATCCATCCATTTTCTGCGACTTATTGAGGTCTCACTGACACACCATGTGATTATAAATCTAAAAATTCTGCCTTTTGGCCAACATACACATACACTGAAGCAACTAAATCTACGAGGATTGTAGACTGTTGGCTGAATTTAAATTCAGAAAAGTGGAACATAGTTGTACTCAGGCTCACTTTCTCTCAGAAGCTTGAAAAGGACAAACACCTGTTGAAGTGCAACAGGATGAAAGTGAACAATGTGTTTTCTTTTACTCTGTTTTAACACCAAAACCTTCCATTAGTGAAGGTCACATTCCATATTTTGCATATTCAAATCTTAGTATAAAGTCAGTATGAGAGGCTCTAAATTATTAACATAAATGAAGGCTAAATAATATCTAAACCGGCTTTAACCCCCTAATGTGTGACATGCTCACGCAACTTTGTAAAATGGTTTTGGAGTTGCAAACATTTGTGTATAGCTTTTATTTCTTCTTCTCTTACTATTAGTGATAATTGTGTAGAAACAGCCGTAGACAACATACAACATCTACAGTATATAAAGGTCAGACGGTCACTGTAAACTGTATTTAACAGGGTACAGTGAAATGGTGATGCATGGGGTTAATCTGATGTGACGACTGTAAAACCTCGCTGTACTGCTGTTGTTTGTGTTGTTATTATTTTGTGGGGATCCCATCAAGCTTCTGTGGGCCTCATTCAGATTTCAGTGCTATAATATTGAAATCTGCAGGTAGATTTTCTGTAGGAAACATCCAGATCAGACAGTTTTGACGAGTTCTTAAGGATCTTCAGGATCAGTGCTTTTAAAAATTCGTCCTGATTGGTCAGATAACGAATTGATTATTACTCTGTGGAAACAGTAAATAGTTTTGTCAGATGGTAGTTTTACACAAATAAGCTTTGCACTGAAAGCTTCAGTGTGTCTGTGTGAGATTATTTCCTGTGTTGCAGCAGCAGAAACATTGTCAGCTGAACATTTTACCCTCCTGTCTTCAGGTTCTCAAACCCAGCCGTTGTTTTCCAGCTGAAGGAGTCTGATGTTTCCAGCAGAGTGACATCATGGCGACTGCAGACACAGGTGAGATCTGTATTATTCTAGTTTTATTTGGTACTACACTAATAAAAGGTTACTTGGTGTCCAGAGTTCCATGAAGAGAGCTTCTAGCAGATCACCAGCAGAGAGTGTCCACACTTCAGAAATTGAGCAATTCTTCCAGACTTTATTCCACAATAAACACACACCATCCCATTCACTAATGCTGTGAGAACTGCTTGGACAAAGTAAATACTGTCCAGCTCTGATTCCCAAAAAGTTGTGATGCCGTGCTAAACACAAAAACAGAATGCAATCATATGTGACAGCTTTACAAACTGTTCCTTCACCCATATAGTAACATCCAACTGAGCCATTCAGTCATGATACTCTCTCCTGTTACCACTGAACCTGTTCAAATTCACAAAACACATATTTACAAAATTATAACACTGAATATATTGTCTTTGTACTGTCTTCAATTGATCATATGTCAAAAAGGATTAGCAAATTAGATTTAGATTCATTAATCTGATATCAACAGTACGGATGATAATAAATCACAATCCCACAAAAATATATGACTGAGAAAACTCACACAGACGTGAACAAGACTTCAACAAGCCTGGGACGGTCTGCAGGAGCACTCATGCCACCGTCAGCCATGTTTGTCTCCCTCTGCTCTGTGACTGTCTGTCACCATGAAGCCTCGCCCACTCTGTCTGCAGGCAGTGAGGGAGCAGAGAGAAGCTGCACACAGACACGGTTTAGAAGCTGGATTTACAGGAACAGATTTCAGAGTCACCAAGTTTCTTCAATGCTCTGTGTTTACATACCTCACCAGGTGTGTCACAGTATTCATGATGACCCTGTTTAAAACAATGATTATAATAATATCCTTCAGCCTCCTGCACCTTTTGTTTATGAGCTCATCTGGTTACTTTTCACTCCTGAGTCGTTGATAGTAATTATTCTTCTGTGCAGTTTTTTACAGTGATGGTTACAGACTCTAATGCCTCCCTGCACTCCTATTCTGAGTGTAATTTATTTGCCAAAAAAGATACATTTCATTGCCACCATTTCCTTCATATTTCTATAAATCTTGTGATAATATTGTTATGGTGAATTCTTCTGGCTACTTTAATCGTGTCATGAATGTTGTCGTGACAGGCCTGATGACCAGTTACATTATCAGGACAACAACAGGAATCCTGCTTTTGCATAAGACAGTTTTATCAAAAATATCTACATTTATAATCTTGTTGTCGGATGAACAGGTGATCTGAGTTCAGTCAGGTCCTGCTATGAGCAAGCAGTGAGTCAAATCAAACCTACAGCCTGTGCTGTTCATTTTATGTTCTTTGCTTAAATCTAATCTTTTTTTTTTTTTTATCAAACTCAACAAAATTAAGTATCCATCATCCTCATTACCAATTGTAGCCCACGTGATGAGGATACATGACTCAAAACTAGTTCACTATAACTGAAAATGTGCAAAGGATCTTTCAGCTTTATCAATATCAAAGTATTGGTATCCTCGGTAGAGGGTGGAAATATTTGTTACCGTATTAGATTCTGAATCTGCCACCTTATATATGGTCAAACAAACATATCAGAATTCTGGGACAAAATATTTAAATGTTTCTCAGAGATGTCGTCAGTCTAATTCATATGTATCTCAGTGCTGCCTACAGACTGTCTGGATCAAAGACAGAAGCCATTTTTACTAGTTTTAAGTAAAACAAGTAAAAGACATAAAAATACTAAATAATCATAAGTCTCCCTCTGATTAAAGACAACATGTGAATTAATCTATATGTTCTGTATCCTTATTGACAGGTGATCTGACACCACTGAAGCGGCGCAGCAGCTATAGCGTGTTGCCTCCTGACAGTGAGTTAAACTGACCAGAGTCAAAATTATTCTTTTGTATGTTCACGTCTCGAATTTAAGTCTTCTACTGACCAGCTAACACTGCTTAAACAGCTGTGAGTCCGCTGTCATAAAATCAATTCATTTTGTACAAAGTCGATAATGAGGAGGTTTTTCTAACACAGTGTTTTCTCTCCAGTGTCTGAGCTAAAGGTGGTTCTGCTGGGGAACAGCTGGTCTCAGAGGAGTTCAGTGGGGAACTTCATACTGGGAACAACTGAGTTCAACACTGAGGAAGAACCAGACTGCTGTCTGAGAGTCAGTGGACGGGTAAAGGAGAAAGATATAGTTCTGATCAACACCCCAAATCTGCTGCATCCCAACATGTCTGAAAACAAACTGACAGAACATGTAGAAACCTGTGTGAGACTCTCTGATCCTGGACCTCATGTGTTCCTGCTGGTTCTACAGCCTGAAGACTTCACTGAGGAACACAAACTGAGACTGCAATCAATCCTTGAAAACTTCAGTGATCGATCATTTGATCATTCACTGGTTCTGATATCAACACCCAGAGAGGAGAGTCCAGGTCTGATGGAAAGATACATGGAAGATCCTCAAATACAAGATATGATCAGAATGTGTAAATACGGGTTCCCGTGGCAGAAGAATCTCAAACATCCAGAGCTGTTGACACGGTTGGGTCAAATCGTAAAGGAAAATAATGGAGATCACGTCAGCTGTGATGTGTTCAAGGACACAACATCTTCTTTACCAGCTGATCATCAAAGTCCCAAACTAAAGGAAACACAGACATCCATCATCAGTGCTGTTAAAGCTGCTGGTAAGTGCAGAAACAATTCTGACAATGAAAACTTAGTTCACACAAATCATCCTTGATTATATTAGAACAGTAAACAAAAAAATAATGATGTCATCGTTTTCACAGTAAGTAAATGTATCAATGCTAATCATTTGAATTTGTTTTGGGTGGCACATTTTGTCCTGGAGGAATCTTAACACATCCCACAATTCAACCATCTGTTAAATTCAGATTCCTGAGCAGCAACAAAGAGAGAAAATCAGAAACTCTCTGCAGATACGAGACACTAACACGCCTTTTCTCCACATTCCAGTCTCCCTCTCTGTCTGTTTACGGCTTCTTACGGCTTTTACGTCTTTGTCTATCCTCGCTGCGTCTGCCGTGCGTGACGTGCTCTGATTGGTCCACATCAGTCTGCTGATGCTGGGAAATAACAAGAATCCAGAATTCACCTCAGAGGCATCAAACTAAAGTAACGAGGCTGTTATACAAATGTGAGGAGGAGAAACCTGAAACATCTACTGAGGTGAAGTAACTAAGTATTTGTAGTTGGTTCTTTACCACCTCTGGATGCAAAACAGATTCCTCATCTGAGTTTGACTGAGGCTGAAGCATGTATGGTTGAATCTCTGCTTACTCTCACACTCTCCATGTTGATGTTGATGTGCCCACTGTGCTCGGGATAACCGAGCACAGTGGGCAGGTTGAGAGTCTTGTGGTTAACAGATTCAGAATTTATCACTGAGGGAGAAGAGTGGATGTACTTCCAGCCCCCTTCATAATTTTTTTTTAATTACTTTTGGAAATCTGTGTTAAACATCATATTGATCATAGCAGAAAAATGTGTCTGTGTGGAAATTTCAGTGATTCTGATGGAGTACCTTTTATTAGGGTTCTAACCCCGAAGGGGTAGAACCCTTCTAAAATTGTGCCGGTTTATTATTATTTGTTGACTGCCGCTTGAGCTCAAATTCCTGTGAGCTGGAATGGGCCAGAAACTTGAAACTTGGCCCAATGATTGGAAATGATGTGCATCAACTTTTATTAAAATATGAGCCCAGCCAGCCAGATGGTGGCGCTGTAATCAAGGATTTAAAATGCGTTTTTGGGAAGGCCACGCCCCTCACACAGTAAATCGGATTGACTTGAAATTTGACACACAAGTCCATGTGCTCTACAAAAAAGCCAATAGGACCATGAAGCTCCGCCTACTTAGATTTGTTGCTAATTAGCATAATGTGAAAAACAGATAAATGAATAGAACTTTTGAAAGATTGACTCTATCAACACCAAATTTGGTATACGGCCTCAGAAGACGAAAAAACTCATTTCTATCATAAATAAGCCAGATTGGTCAAAAAACATGGCCGCCACGGACCAATGTATCTTTGCAATGGGCGGGGCTTAGACATGATTGGTCATAACTCCCACACCCTTTGCCCTATCATCACAAAACTTGATGGGTAGGTTCAAAACTGTACTGGGAATCTGCCAATCAAAGCTTGTTGAGCTGAACCTATAGGGGGTGCTATAAATGCTACACATGTGTATCTCAAAGACTATTGGACGGAATTTCACCAAATTTGGTATGCATGCTCTCGGGACAAGTATTAACTAGTATCTTGGGTGCTATGTTGATATGTGAAAGCAGGCGTGGCCTATTCGTCATTAACCATCATTGTTTGCGTTTTATTAATTTATGGCGAGCTGGAAGGACCCAGAGACACGAAACTTGGTGCGTTGAATATAAATGACGTCCAAATACTGCTCCAAAAATTTGATCCCAATTCGTCAGATGGGGGCGCTATAACCTAGGGTGTGATCTTCCAAAGGCTCTCCCCACCAAGCCATAAGTGCAATTGACTTGAAATTGTTCATACACGTCCTACTGATAGTCCTCTACAAAAAAGCCTCATGCACCACGAAAGCTGCTATTACAGATTTTTTGCTAATTTGCATAACGTTAAAAACAGTAAAATGAATAGACCTTTTGAAAGATTGACTCTATCAACACCAAATTTGGTATATGGCTTTGGGGGATGAAAAGACATATTTCTACTATAAATGTGCCAGATTGGTCAAAAAACATGGCCGCCACGGACCAATGTATTGTCGCAATGGGCGGGGCTTAGGAATTATTGGCCACAATTCCCACACCCTTTGGCCTGTCATCACAATACTTGGTGGATAGGTTCACAACTGTACTGGGAATTTGCCTATTAAAGCATGTTGAGCTCAACTCATAGGGGGCGCTATAAATGCTACACATGAGTATCTCAAAGACCATTGGACAGAATTTCACCAAACTTGGTATGCATGCTCTAGGGGCGAATATTAACTAATATCTTGTGTGCCATGTTGATAGGTGAAAGTGGGCGTGGCCTGGTCATTAACCATCATTGTTTGCATTTTATTAATTTATGGCGAGCTGGAAGGACCCAGAGACACGAAACGTAGTACGTTGAGTATAAATGACGCCCAAATGCTGCTCCAAAAATTTGATCCCAATCCGTCAGATGGGGGCGCTATAACATAGGGTGTGAACTTCAAAAGGCTCTCCCAGCCAAGCCATAAGTGCTATTGACTTAAAAACTTTCATACACGTCCTCCTGATAGTCCTCTACAAAAAAGCCTCCTGCACCACGAAAGCCAGATTTTTTGCCAATTTGCATAACGTAAAAAACAGTAAAATGAATAGAACTTTGCCACGGACCAATGTTTCTTCGCAATGGGCAGGGCTAAGAAATGATTGGCCATAACTCCCACATCCTTTGTCCTATCATCACAAAACTTGGTGGGTGGGTTCAAAACAGGACTGGGAATCTGCCTAACAGAGCATGTTGAGCTCAAACTATAGGGGGCGCTATAAATGCCATTAGCATGTAGCTGAAAACCCAATTTGGAGAAATCTGGGGCTTATCATGGCTATGTGTTGCACAGATCTTTGAGGAACACGGCGGCCGATGCTATCGACTGCGGGGGATGAGGGTCAGGATGGCCAGTTTGGGGTGAAAGAGGTTAGAACCCGCGGATTGCTGCTTGCGGCTATATTTCTAAAATGTAATTTTTTAAATTTCTCATGTAAAACAGTTGTACAGTTAAATAATTTGGTTATTTGTGGATATGACACAGCACAGTTTAACAATATGGCGCAATGAATTAAACTACAACACTGGCCAAGCCTGTAGATGACTGATAAGATCTCCTCACACGCTGTTACCATCACTGCAATGCTGCATGTCAGCGAACATGATTGAAACATGCTAGACATGTAGACATCAGCTCTGTAACACTTAAACCAATTACAAAATCCAGATATTACCCTTTCGGTGCTTAATTTATCACAAATAATCCCAAAAAAATGTGCATCAAAGTAGAACCCAATAGAGAAGCTTAACCAAATTTAAGTCACTGCTGCACTCCATGCAAATGCCACAAATAAAAACTGTACTCCTTCAGTAACTCCATGTCTTTATATTTCACAGGTGCTGATGAAGAACAGAGCCCAGAGTGTCTCAGGATCGTTCTTTTAGGGAAGACTGGCAGTGGGAAGAGCTCTTCAGGAAACACCATTCTAGGAAGAGACGAGTTTATAGCCAAATCAAGTCAAACATCAGTCACCAAACGTTGTCAGAAAGAACAGAGTGAAGTAAACGGTCGTCCAGTCGTTGTGGTCAACACTCCTGGCCTGTTTGACACAACTCTGTCCCGTGAAGAGGTTAATGAGGAGATGGTGAAATGCATCAGTCTTCTGGCTCCAGGACCACATGTCTTCCTGCTGGTGACACCAATTGGCAGATTGACACCAGAAGAGAAGGAGACATTAAAACGTATCCAGGAAGGCTTCGGGAAGAATGCTGAGAGGTTCACCATCATTCTGTTAACTGGAGGAGATACACTGGAACATTATGGGCTGTCCATTGATGATTACATAAAAAATAAATGTGATGATTCCTTTAAGAAACTGATCGCTGACTGTGGAGGAAGATACCACGTGTTTAATAATAGTGATAAACAAAACCACATGCAGGTCAGTGAGCTGATCACCAAGATCGACACCATGGTGAAGACAAATGGAGGCAGCTGCTACACTAATGAGATGCTGCAAGAGGCCGAGGCAGCGATACAGAAAGAGATGGAGAGAATCCTGAAGGAGAAGGAAGAAGAGATGAGGAGAGAGAGGGAGGAGCTAAAAAGAAAACATCAGAAAGAGGTGAAAGAGATTAAAAGAAGAATAAAAAAACAGAGAGAAGAAATAGAAAAGGAGAGAAAACTGAGAGAAAAACAACTGAAAGAAAAGGAAGAAAACATCAAGAGAGAACGTGAGGAGAGAAAGAAAGAACAGGAAATTAGAGAAGAAGAAGACAGGAAGAGAAAACAAGAGGAAGAAATTCAGAAACAGGAGTGGAAACAAAAAGTTGAAGCTTTGGAGCAAAAAATCAGATCAGAGTCAGAATCAAAGGAAAACATTCAGAGAAAGTTGGAGGAGAGCAGAGAAGAGATGAGGAGAGAACGAGAGAACTGGGAGAAAAAAGAAAATGAATGGTGGAAAAAACGAAGTGAAGAAGATGAACAGAGACGACAGGAGGAAGAAACAAGACTCAGAAAACTGCAAGAAGAATATGAGCAAGAAAGAGAAAATGAAGAAAAGAAAAGAAAAGAAGAGGAGAAAAAGAGAAAACACGTGGAGGAAGAACTGAGAGCAGAAATAGAAAAGGAGAGAAAACTGAGAGAAAAACAACTTAAAGAAAAGGAAGAAAAAATCAACAGAGAACGTGAGGAGAGAAAGAAAGAACAGGAAATGAGAGAAGAAGAAGACAGGAAGAGAAAACAAGAGGAAGAAATTCAGAAACAGGAGTGGAAACAAAAAGTTGAAGCTTTGGAGCAAAAAATCAGATCAGAGTCAGAATCAAAGGAAAACATTCAGAGAAAGCTGGAGGAGAACAGAGAAAAGATGTGGAGAGAACGAGAGAACTGGGAGAAAAAACAAAAGGAATGGTGGAAAAAACGACATGAAGAAGATGAACAGAGACGACAGGAAGAAGAAACAAGACTCAGAAAACTGCAAGAAGAATACAAACAAGAAAGAGAAAATGATGAAAAGAAAAGAAAAGAAGGAGAGAAAAAGAGAAAAGATATGGAGGAAGAACTGAGAGCAGAAATAGCAAAGGAGAGAAAACTGAGAGAAAAACAACTTAAAGAAAAGGAAGAAAACATCAAGAGAGAACGTGAGGAGAGAAAGAAAGAACAGGAAATGAGAGAAGAAGAAGACAGGAAGAGAAAACAAGAGGAAGAAATTCAGGAACAGGAGTGGAAACAAAAAGTTGAAGCTTTGGAGCAAAAAATCAGATCAGAGTCAGAATCAAAGGAAAATATTGACAGAGAGCTGAAGGAGAGCAGAGAAGAGATGAAGAGAGAACGAGAGAACTGGGAGATAAAACAAGAGGAGGAGAAGTATAAGCAGAAAATGAAGAATTTGACGAAGACGTATGAAGAAGAAGCCAGAGAGAAAGCTGAAGAGTTCAATGAGTTCAAAGAGAAATACAACAAGAAGTTTGAAGATCAGAAGAAAGAACACGAGGAACAAATGAAAGACAAAGATAAAAAGTACGACATCTTAAAGGCTCTTAGAGTCCACAATGAAGAAGAAACAAAGGAAAAACATCTCCGTCAACTTTCTGACTTGGTGAAATGTGCGACCAGAAACAGCACGAATCTGAAACTAATTGATGACTTACTGAAAAAACAAGAAGAAAAAATTAAACAGGTAAAAACTGAAGAGGAAAAGAAAGAACTGCAGGAACAACATGAAACACAAATGAATGACTTGATACATAAACTTCTGAGTGAAAGGAACTTGTGGTGGTGTTCTTACCCCGAATTTCCAGAGCAGATAGTGGAGATAGATTAAAGGTATATTCCGGTGTAAGTTAAATCCATGGTCTAACACACCGTGAAACTGTGTTAGACTCCCTCTCGAGCGATAAAGTTCGCAGACCGCTAGCTAACGTAGTTTTAGCATCCTCAGAAACGACCACATAACAACGTTACATTGCAGTAAACTGTAGGGACGCGCATCGTTAACCGGTTTCCTTTGGAAACCGGTTCTGAGTCAAATGATTCTTTGGAATCGCTAACAAAAGCCCTTTACAATTCAGACTTCCGATTAGGTAGCGCTGAGGACGGTCATGCAGCCTTGAGCTCCGCTAGCTAACCTCTCAGTTACTTTAATATAGGACTTTTTTCACCTGATACCTCGTCCACTGAAGCTAAGAAAGATCTAACAGATCAGGTACTTGCATGGCACAGTACAAACTTTGTGAGAGAAAGGCACTTTCACTAGAAAATCTCGACGGGACCAAACAATCTCTTTCGATAATGGCAGCCGGAAAAGAAAAAAGTCTCTCGCTCGAAACCGTGATGATGGCGATAAGAGAAAGCAAAGAGGACTTGTCCAAGCAGATTGACGCCAAGACCACTAATATCCAAAACACACTCACGAAGATTGAAACATCACTTTCAACTTTGTCGGAGCAAGTGGAGGAGATGGAAGGACGGATCCTGGCTAACGAGGACAACGTGAGTGACGCTCTCAAGCGGCTGAACAAAACAGAGAAAGAGCTGCGATATGTAAAAGACAAATTGGATGACCTCAAGGACAGGAGCAGGAGAAATAATACATAAATCTTGAACATACCAGAAAAATCTGATGGCCGGGATGCCACTGGTTTCCTCGAGCGGATTATCCCACAGATCCTTCATCCCATTACCTTTGACACACCTGTCGTCATCGAGAGATGTCACTGGCTCGGTATAGCCACGGATAAGACCAGACCACTGATAGCTAGATTCCTCAACTTTAAAGACAAAGAAAAGGTGCTTCGTCGAGCCCGGGAAAATGAAGGAGATCTTCCACGAAAACAGAAGGATCTACATCTATGCCGACTGCAGCGCTGAGACGCAGCGGAAAAAGGATGCTTTCAAGCCGGTGAAAAAGACGCTGCGGGAGAAGGGCTTCGAGTACAGTCTGCACCATCCAGCCAGGCTCCGCATCTCGCATGAGGGAGCCGTCAAGTGGTTCACTTCACCCGCCGATGTTATGGACTTCTTGCGCCAGCTGGAGAAATAGATTTCGATGTGCTGTCACTTCTTCTACTGGACAGTTTACAGGACATCCAGGCCACGGGACTTGTGTTTTATTTATTTGAGCAACTGAGTAAGCCATTTCCATCCTCTGATCTCATATAATGCATATATTATGACTTTCAATGTTTAAGGATGGCATATTTTATTTGAACTATTTACTTCTGATGTGGGACGATGACTTGTGGTTCTCCCACATCTTATAAGCT
>CAEMYA010002158.1:0-34483 GCA_903131615.1 Diplodus sargus
TTAATGTTAGCTAGCTAATCTGTTTGAAAACACCATCACTGACAGTTAACGTTAGGGACGGAACACAAACATTGCATTAGGTTATGAATTTACAGAAAATAACTAGGAAATGTTTTCTTACCTGATATAGCAGGAGAACAGTTGTAACTGTGAAGTTCACTTAACGTTAGCTGACCAAATAGATCCGTCTGACCCTTCAACTGCGTCCATACTGCATTTTTTTTCTTTCTCCGTTAAAATCAGACAACTCGAAATCGCTCAAAAAAACACAAAACACACAAACAGATGTAAAATAATCCAGGTAATAATCCAGGTAACCCATTAGTGGTCAGATAGACAGCCCGATTGACGGTAGCACCTTAATCGGTTGAAAGTGACGTACATTCAAAAAGAAGGCGCGCACAGTTGTCATTGGCTAGCTTTCTTGATGACAGCCACATCAACCAGTCACGTTCAAAGCAACATGGCTAGACAGCCAATAGTAATTGTATTAGCATGGTGTCGTTGTCTTTATGAAGAAAAGATTATAAAGGAAATAAAATAAATGTTGATATATTTTTATATGTAGGCTGATATATTAAATTACATGAGCATCTCTTTCCCTCTCCGTCACACCAATCAACAAGTTTACCAATAGCACCTGAATGTGCCACTGCCCTGTTTTTGACCTGCCTACAGTCTGGACTATTGCAATCCTTTTCCTGACTTTGCTTTTACTCGTTGTATTTTTATCTGATTTAGAATTACAGTTTGAATATTAGAGTACTATGTACACCAGTATTTTTATATATACCGTATAAGCACTAGTGAACAAGAGTGTGAAAAAGATTTACCTTAACATTACAGAGAAAAATGTTGTTTATAAACCTTTATATAATGAGCTACATATTTTTTTTTAACAGAGTTTGAATGTAAAAATACACAGATATAAAACTAATCTTTACCTTATAATTACAGAGAGAAACATTAAATTGTTAGTATGGACATAAACCTTTATATAAACAGCTACATATTTAATTCCAGAGTTTGAATGTAAAAGTACACATGAATCTAAAACTAATTAGATTTTCCTTAAAATTACAGAGAAAAACGTTAAATTGTTAGTATGGACTTAAACCTTTATATAACAAGCTACATATTTAATTACAGTTGAATGTATAATTACATGCAAATATAAAAATAATAAGATTTACCTTAAAATTACAGAGAAAAGTGTTAAGATTGTTAGTATGGACATAAACTTTGATAAACCAGGCTACATATTTAATTACAGATAATTACTGTCATTCTACGTGAATTTGAATGTAATTTAAGAAAACAGAAAATACCTTTTAAATTTAATATAGTATTTTTCTGTAAAAAAATGAGAAATTAATGTAGTTTGTCATTACTGTCATAATGCTTAAAATAACTGGCGGATTGTTGATTTACAGATAATGTCTGTAATTTTACAGTTTTGTACAATATTTCTAAAGAACAGGAAATCTACTGTAAAAAAATACAGTCATATACTGTAAAATTAGGAATTTTTTTTTACAGTGTAGTAATGAAACACTTGTACGCGTGTTACTGGGCCTTTCCAGAGTGTACTGGTGTTTCTCTGATTGGTCTCTGTGTTGAAAAAGCAACTGCGACACAGAAGCCCTGAGGTTTGACAGTGCTGCCTCTCCGGCTCCCAGAGTCTCAGGTCTCTGCTTGTCATCGCTGACGAAGCCAGAGAAGGAGAACAGAATGAGGGTAAAGGAGAGGAGCCACCTGAGGAAACAAAAGAACAGTTCTGATTGGTTACAGTCATATTCCTTTAGCCTTAATTGCTGTGAAAATCTGGCATTTATTAAGTTTGATGTTTAAATTTGACTTCGTGATATCTCGACGTGTGTGACGACACAATGCAGTTTTGGTGATATCAAAGAAAGTATATAAGTCATGAAAATGTGCATCTGTGACCTTCGTTCACACACGCTTGTGTTGCCATTCCATAACTGCAGTTCCTGCGTCCCACCTTTCCCTCGCGGTCCTGTTGAGTGAGCGTGCTCAGGTGAGTGTGTTCTTTTCCAGTGACACGCCGACTGGGTTATTTATGGGCCGCTGTCAGCCAGGCAGCGCCTCCTATTAGGGAAGAGCAGGCGAGGGGCCACCACCTCTTTATTCAGCCCGGACCCAATGATGTCTGGGCTGAGTGCGCCCAGTTTGAAGCTCGGTGCCCGTCATCCATCTTGTTGAAGCGGGTCTCGCAGGGATCCCATTGGATGCGAGCCCCAGCTGGATCTGGACCGGGCTGCTGTCTGCGCTATCTCGATCTGTATGTTAGGCCTGAGGACAGCATCACTTACGGACACTTTGTCTTGATGCGGGGCTTCGTGAGATGGACTTCAGAGTGTGAATCACTGCACGCAAGCATTTCTTTGTTGCTGTGGTCTATTTAGACATGTTGTGTCTACAATGTGTGGTTTTTGGGGACGATGCCTAAACAAACTAAATGAAAAACTCTCTTCGTTCCCATGACTGGATAAACTGAATAAACAAACTGAATTTAAAAGATTACAACTATATTTGGCGGACCCTGCCATCTACCTAGCTTCAAACAGTGTTCCGGGGACCTTCATTTTCAAGGACCAGCTTGTTTATTCAGTTACAGAGTTTTTGGGGGGTTTTTTCTCCAAAGCTACATAGTGCCCCTTTGATCATTACTTTACTCCTCTGAACACATGCAGTGGTTATTTACCGTGGCGCTGTCATCATGCTAGTGTTTTAACATTACAGAGGATCCACAGGGAAGACTTAGGCTTCAGTCAATACAGCGCATTAATGCTATGCCATACCTGAAATTGATTTTTTTCGGTTGTTGTCGAGAAGTTTGCAGTTTTCAGAGTCCTGTCTGTTCCATCATGCAAAGTCATTTATCACCCTGTCGTAGCACGTCCTTGGTTGTTGGGATTTTTGTCATTTAAGCTCTGTATGCCTGTGAGTCTCAATGGACTGTGTGCTAACCTCAAGGTGGCATTTGAAGTATAGAGGTTTCCTAACAAGACTGGGCCACATAGAGAGTGTTTTCCCAATGAGTTAGCAACTCAGAGAGATTTTACTGGAGCTTAAATGAGCTCTATGTAGTTTTGGAGAAGATATCCAAAGTCGGAATTTTAATATTTCCAATATGGTAATATTACAAACTCGGAAATATTTATTTTCTCCATGACTGAAAAAACAAGCTGTTCTCAGCAGAAAATAAGTTCCCCAGATCACTTTTTAGAGCTACAAAGGTGGCAGGGTCCGCCACATATAAAGTATGAAACTGTGTTGTCCTTTCAGGTCAGTTTGTTTATTCAGTTTATTCAGTCATGAAAACAAAGAGTGTTTGTTTATTTAGGCATAAAAAGTCTCTGAAGATCTTTCTCTTCTGAATAAAATGTATGCCCCAAAACTCCGTACTGCACCTTTAAAAAAGTAGGTTCTCTGCTTTTGAACCATTTATTTATTGCAGCGATGAAAAAACTCACCCTTTACCTTTCAGCACTAACAAGCTGCTGATGTGCTCCTGAGTGACTTCAGCCAGATACGTGTCAGCGGTGCGGCGTACACTTTGAGGCCAAGAACAACTCGAAAAGCGCCGAAACTGGTCTGCACCGACGAGGTCCTTGACTCTTTGATGAAAACCCCGCGAGCAACCGGCGAATTCATCCACAGAAGTTCATTTAAAGCTGCCTGGATGAGAGTAGGAGTGCTCAGTTACCCCTGTGTAAGGTCAATGAGAAGCACCCAGAGTCTGGGCAGATTTGCAGGGAGCACCATTGATCTTGACCCACTCAGAGTATGATCTCAGAGATAAAAGGGAGGAGACGAGAGGGGAACTTATTCACTGTCAGCCACAAGTCAGCAAAGGGCAATTCTAGCCTGCAGGCTGTCTTTGAAAAACTGAAGGGCAAAAGCACAGAGGATTAAGCCACGAGGTGGGGAGGGAGAGCAATGCAAGCCGCCATAAGGTTTATTGTAATAACACAGAGCCAACATCTATTGGTTGCTGCACTGCTTTAGATTTGTGTGTGTGTGTGTGTGTGTGTGTGTGTGTGTGTGTGTGTATGTGTGTTAGGTGACAGCCGGAATGAACTCAGAGTCAAAAGGTTAGGTGACTTGCGCAGGTGAGAGGGTGTTCAGAGTTCCACCTGAAGTTTGGAGGTACTTTTAATGCCTGTGAGTGTGTGTGTGTGTGTGTGTGTGTGTGTGTGGATTGCTTGCATTTGAATTCTTTAAATGAATTTTCATTAACTTCATTTTTTAAAGGCCCAGTTGCGCCTTTGGACGCCGTTACAGACCAACAATTGTCTCCCCCCGTATGCGATGTGCGAAAGCGCCATCTGTAATGGTCATTATTTGTGAGCTGAGAGGAACACACATCTTGAGGCTGACACGGCGATATTATTCATGAGACAGGGTGGTCGAGCAGCGCGGTAAACTTCAGCCCGCTACATAACTCCTGCTCATTAGGCAGCCTAACATTTGCATCATTAGGACACCGCAACAGCAGGGGCAGGAGAGAATGCGACTAAGCGCCTTTCATATAACTCTTTGTTTTTACCCTCAGGATGATAGGCTACATGGGCCTGTGACAGGGAGGGAGAGCGGGAGGGGGGGAGGGAGTGATGCTCCAAACCATGAGAGGAAGGGAGGTGACAGGAGGGGAGTGGAAGGAGGGAGGCGAGATAAAGGGAGTAAAGGAGAAGAGAAAGGTTAGAGAGAAAGAGGAGAATAAAAGAACATTCATTATAAATTCACTGAATCGACAAGCTGTCAGGCTGCGCCGTCGTCCGCGTAGCGTATGAGCCTCCGCTGCACTATTGACTCCTACGTCACGCCCAACACTTCTCTCTCCTCGGCTCACCTTTAGGTTGCATCCACATTCACCTGTTTTCGGCTCCGCGCTATCCGCTTCTCCGGATTGACCCCCGAGAGCCTTGCAAAACCCGTGTCATCATCCCATCTTCCCTTTCCCTTTTCTACCCCTCCGTCCTCCTCATCCCTGCTGGGGCCACCAGTGAAATATGAGCTGCCTGTAGCATATTGATCCCATGCCTAGCTCCTGCCTAAAGATAGATGGATCACGGACAAGGCAAAACACTGCTGATGCCTCCTCCTCCTCCTCCTCCTCTGCAGAAGCAGCAGTGGTGCCAATGGCTCCACTGGTTGATATTGATCGCAACAATCAATTTCACCACAATGCACGCTGATGGATTCTGTGCTCCTGTTGTCGTTGCCTCAGTAAGAGCAGGTGAGCTGAGCGAAGGGCTGTCACACCAGTGGAGCTGTGATGGCCTTCGATTGGTCAGGACGGGTGTAATCAGCCCTGTCTCATAGTTGTCCAGCGGACAGCGTCCACAATAGAGGCATCAGCTGTCAGGACAGAGTTCACACCGTGAAGACAAGCTATTAAATGTTGTACTTTTGTCATTTTGACACAACAATTTAGTTACATTGCAATATTATTGTATTTTTTATTGTATTTACTTGCTCATACTACAAATCATTATTATGGTCGTTTTGATGGCTCAGCTACATGTCTCGCAGGGGGATAGACTGAGTCGAGGCTCCCCAAACCATTTCATTTCACATTACATTTCAACTTCTTAAGTATTGGTCACAAATATGAGAGTTAAACAATGTTTCTATATCACAATGGCTTAATGTGTCTCCAAATTAAGTAAATAGAAATCCAGTTTGTCCACGCTCAAACGTACTCATCAGGATTTATAGGGGAAACACAACATCTTACACCGAACCTTAGGTGTGTATTTCAGTAACAATTTGGTTTTTAGCAGTAAAGCAAGATGTTGATTGACCACTTGGGTTAATGCTTAACTTTACTGTAACGTTCCAACTTTTAACCTTTCCCTCCTCATATTTCCTGTGGCAGTTCTGTTGGCGCCACTGTCACAAAGAGTGTTAGCCACATGGCTACAGCTAGCAGCCTGGCTACTGTCCAAAGCCAAAAAGCGACTGTAAGCATCCCAAATTGACCTAGAAACCCTGATATCAGTGCTATGAAAAAATAGTGAAATACCCAGTTAGTAGTATCAATAAGTAGGCAGGTTTTGATACTGACTGATCTAGTAGATCTTGGAGATGAGGGGAAATATCAGCAGGGGAACAGACTTTGACACAACACCCGAGTGCTCTCCATTGAGTGAATGCCTGTCTGTTCACTCGTTTAACCTCAATTTCTATCACCGTTCTTTTTCACCTCTCTTTTTGCCTCCTCCGTGAGCAGAGTTGTTTATCTTGTGCAGTGTCTAGTTTTCACAGTGATTTCAGTTTTCAACCATTATCCTGGGATATCAACTGAGGAAAACTAAGCCTCTTCCTGTTTTGGTTGCGCAATGACAGACTTGCTTCCTTCGTGCCGTAATTCAACCTTCATTTTTCCAGCAGGTGAAAGCACAGTTCTTAAGGAACTGTTTTGTGTATTCTATCACACTGTGCAATCAGTATTCTCTTCAGAATCTTAACTTAAAGCAAAGAAGTTGACTATGGCCTGTTTAACTTAACTTTAACTTTAAAGGGACAGTGTGTAATATATTGAGTATTTAGCACTATCTAGCTGTGAGGCTCTACATTGCAACACTATTTTGCTCACCCCTCCCGTCCTGAAGACGTTCCAGAAGCTACGGTGGCCCTGACGGACAAAAAACTCATTTTCAAAATATGGACTCTTTCCCAACAGCGTCGAGTATTTCTACTGATTCAAGCAATGAGGTAAAGATGTAGTTGGCCAAGATGTAGTCAAGTTGGCTCTGAGCTAAAACGCGTTTAGCCTCACTACGTAGTGCTTTGTGTCCCTCTCGGCAGTCCATAGTTTTTTTAAACACCCGGAAAGACATGGCGGCCTACATAGAGCTTACCTGCGCTATGTATATTCAGATAAGGTAATTCTTTGCTCAGGAGGATAAGTCAGATTGTTGGCAGAGGTAATTGTACAACAATGCGGACTTACTTATGAACGATGGCGTTGATTTGAGTGAAATTACTTAAATAGTTACACACACTGTCCGTTTAACTTTTAACGTTCATTATTTAATATCTGCAAAACCAATGGAAATCCAAACATGCTAACTAAACTAAAACCATTTTCTACTGAAAATCAACATGTAGGGCTATTCTTGTGAGCACATTAGCATGTTGAATTAGCATTTAGCAACACAGAACATAGCGGGGCAGTCTAGTTAACTGTGATGTTCTCCTGTCCCCTTTTTAGTGTTTATTGTCTAACCACACTGGTATAAATGTAAATCTCTTTTTAGTCTCTTTGTCAGTCAGTTATCTCACTGTGTTTATTGTTCATGCTTGTGACTCATTGTCTGGTGTTGACCTCAGCTCATGAAGCTACAAAGAGCTCCTTTGTTTTGTCATGTTAACTGTGAAATGCAATGTTATAAATGCATTCAAGTTGAATTCATTTCTTTCAGATTAACTTGAAACTTTGGTGACACAGCCCTTAATTTGCGCTCCGTCTTTTTTGCCTGACTTGCTTAGTTCCTCACAATTATGGACTGTATTATACATAACTATTGCCATCTGTACCAGAGTGGCAAAGTGTTTTTTAATAAAAGAATAAATGCATAAGTAAGTAAGTAAGTAAGTAAAAGTTACTTGAAAAAGTGTAAATGAGTCTATTCATCCGTCACGGAAGCCTTAATCCAGAACATTTGGTTTCCTATTACTGTGCATCAGTATTTGTGTAATATTTAGCCTCACAAATCCTGATAATATTTTTTGAACGTGTCTGAGAGCGAGTGGGATTGAGACCGAAACAAGCCAACAGGTTGAAGAAATTTGCTAACCGGTGTACAGCGGGAGAAATGACCGGTCGGCCTCCTCACAGAGAGCAGCTCACACAAAATTATCTCAAAGGAGATACGGTATCTATTCATCACAACTAGCGTGGCCGACCTCCTCCCTCCGCTGGTATTAACTGACTGGCCTTTTCGCTGCTCTGGTTCCTGGTCACAGATGACACTTGCATTTGTCATGGCCTAAGTGCTGAGGAGGAGGTGAGAGCAGCCGAACAACAACGCTTCACAAAGAGCCACAAAATGAATCACGGGAGCTTTGTTTGCAGCTTCACTGTGCCCTTTGATAAATCACTTCACCGGGTCTCCCTTCTTCATAATTCCCCACGCAGCTGATTTTTGCATTTCCTGTGAAAGAAATACTGTTCTCCCCTATTTAATACACACATTCAATAGGTGTGATGGGTGTGATGGCGGAGAATGGAGATACTTCTCATGTATGAATGATAAGACAAAAAAGGACCGAAAGAAACTTGAAATAAAATCTGAATTTCCTTGACTTTTTCCCTCTGGTAACATAATGTGCTCCTTTCCCATTAGAGAACACTTTTGTGTGATGTGAGTCACACACACCTCGTTGACTCCACTAATGCCATTCTGTCTTTGTGTCTGCAGTGACAGATATCCCTGCCAAGCCTTATTGCCGTCTAGTGGCTGATGCCTCTGCGCTGCTTTATCGCTCCGCAAAGCCTTGTGCAACACTGTACGGCTCTCTCATGCATGGCTTTGTCTCTTTTTAAGACTCACTCTCTCATTTATCTCACACACTTGGAAGTCACAATGGGATAACTACCTTTGCTCTTTTTGCCTGGTGCGACGCCATGATCTGTTTTTGTTCTGGGAAGTGAAGAAAGTCGTGATGAGGGCTGATTATTGACACTAAAGGTTTGCTGTAGCTGAGGAAGGAGAAAGTTTTAAATACTTTGGAATCACATGGGACATTAAACCCAGTTTGGATCATTACACCACTTCTATCATTACTTGGGACTGTGTTGTTGACTGTGTGCAAAAATTCTTCCTCCTGAAAAGTTCAGGAAAGTGGCTGTGTGCTTTGTACTGAAAGTGGGTTGTTAACCAGACATGCATTTTCCAAACAGCTAGAACTGAGCTTTGACAAACATGTTTAAATGGTGTTAAGGTTCAGGACGAATTCCATTACGTCAACTGACATGGTGCTTTCAGGTTCCTTCAATGAAAATATGGTGTAATATTAAGTGATAGATATCATACCGTTGCATCCTTTGTGGCCCACCGTTTCCCAAGATTCATTGCGCACTGGTGGCAGTTAAATTTGTTTTATCAAAGTCCCAGCTACGGTGGACACATGGAGAGAAATATCTGATAGAAGTCACTCAAATAATCATTAAGATAAACAAGGAACCGCTATAATGTCAAGGTTGCTAGGTGACAGTGGCACTTGGCACGTGATGCAAAGGTCAGGGGGAGCTAATGAGAATGCTTAGCACACGGAATCCTTTGAAGGATGCAGTACGCAAATTGAGACACAGCTCTTTACTGCATAGAGCTCAAATTGGGTTTGGAATTAAAAAAAAGTTCAGTTCAGTCTCAATTACAACTACAACAACCAATTTCTAAGAGTTCATTTTCGATTTTTCTTTCCTAACTTGTCAAATACCTGTGCAAATTGGACATTTAAAGTTTTTATCTGGGCAAGCAGAAAAATAGTTTGAAACTACTTCCAACTCAGATTCAAAATGTAAAACAGACACACCATCTTATTGTTTGGAACAAGCAAGATTTAAAGTGCAGCGTCTTCCTCGCCTAACTCTGGATCAACGCACTGTTATGGGCCCATTGCCCAGTAGAGAACAATCCACTGCGACCACATCTGGTGAGAACCACACATGCAGTAGGTGTTTTCCACCCATTGGCCGCAAAAGGTGACAATGAGCCCTGGGCTGTAGCTAAGGTGGGCACTGGGGTGTAAACAAGTGTGAACCCACTATGACGTCACCGATTGGTTTGTGGACTACCATTCCACAGCCTCTAATTTGGCATTTCAGCGGTAGCCATCTTGGATTTTGGAGTGACCGTATATGGTAGCCAATCGACTTGTCAGTCCTGCATTGAAGCGTTCCCTGCTTTATCCTCTATTTGATCTGAAATGGGACCATAATTCACAAAATAAACATTACTCCATATTGAATATGACTTGTTACTTGACTGAGACTATAAACTCCTTAGGAAACTATTTACTGAGGCGTTAAAATCAAATGAGAAGTAGGATCATTTATTTCATAAGCTTACTTAATTGCTTCAGCAGTCTGTCTCCATTGGGAGAATCTTAAGATTCAAGATTCAAGATCCAAGATGTTTTATTGTGATATACGCATAGTTTACACCAGGCAATGAAATTCTTAATTTGCAAGTTTACCGACACACAAAATACAAAAACACAAAAATATAAAATACAAAATATACAATATACTTATAAGAAGATGTATAAGTGGCAGGCATGTTTGCATGTGCAAAGTTCGCATTCAGCAGAGGCACTGAAAGACATAGAGATATATAGAATGTATACATTGGATATTGAATATGTACACAGTGCACCATCATCACAAACACTGCCTCTAAAATCCCTTACATCTCCAACACCAACCTCTCAGATCTGGGTTACAGAGTCAACACTTAGCACTCACCATAGCACACCACTCTGTAGACTACCTCTAACTATTTCTGATGCTACAACCACGAGCACCAGCAAGAGTCTTATCCCCCTGCTCATGTTTCAACGAATACACCTCAAATCAAAACCTTACCACACGATGTTAATCCCGTCGTTTCTCTTCTGAACACTCAGGGCTAAAACATCTTTCCTAAAAACCACCTGTGCTTCGCCAAGAATGATTTTTACCACTACTACTACTACTACTACTACTACACCTCAGAGTGCACTGCTCAGTCAATATCCACCAGTGCCGTGTGCATCTCAGAGCTCACAGTTGATGTGAGGCCTGCCAATAGCCTGCACCGGGCTAAAGGCCTCTGCAGCACAGGGACCATATCTGAACAAGTAGTTTTCATCTTCGCCGGCGGTCATTCCCTCTGGGCAGCTGCAGATGGATCAATAACACCGGGTCCCCCCGTCTGAGCCACAATAAGAAGTCTAGGAGTGGCTCTTGTGGCAGAAGCATGTACAGATCTATTCGGTTTGTACGTATCGATCCTGGACATGGACATCAAATGGGAGAGGAGTGTGTGTTGTGTGTATGTGTGTGTGTGTTTGTGAACTCCATCCAGCTATCTCTATCACCTCCTCTGTAGGTCAATGAAGACGGAGGAGCTGCATTACAGTAAAAATATGCACAAACATGCTTGGCAATCCAGTCCGTCTGTAGAGCCTAATAGAAATATGGATCCGCTCTCGTATGCTCCCTGTCACACTGACATTTGATTCATCCCTTCACGAGCTGATACAATCTGGCACCGGCGTGACACACTGACACTTTGCGACGCTTTAAGTCACAGGAGACTCTGACAAATTGCTAGCATGGGTGTGAAAAATGCTTCTCAGGCCGCCGGGAAACTCGCTGAGGAGACCTATTGTCTGAGCGGGAGGGATGGCGCTGTGGAACATTAGTATGGCCCTCTTCTCCCCACATTCACCTTCAGGTTACGCAGCGGAGAACTTTGTGGGGGGGGGGAATTAGAGCACCATCATCCAAACTGTGATAGTGATCAACTCCACACCCTGTCGCAGAGCACGATTATGATTCAGCAACATAAATGTTACATCAGATTGTCCTCTGCTTGCAAATGATGACCTTTCAAACAGCACAGAGAGAGCACTGAGGGAGAAGCTAACCTTTAGATTTGAATAACATCTGGACAGCTTGGGCTGCTTTACCGCAGTGTCAGAGTGCCATCTAGTGGTGGAACGGTACACAGAAAACTGTACTCTGTGTGTGTCAAGTGGGTGATGTTTGATTAGGGAGTCACCTGCGTCGATTGTATACCCTTAAAATAACATTTTGGTGAAATAATTGCAAAATGATATTACTTAAAAAAAGAAAGAACAATATATTACAGTAAAACATGTGTTTAATCTGAGTGAGCTGATCTTTTAAGGGGAAAAAAATATTATGGGGCTTCATTAACCCTGCATTCATAATTCATAGTCCTCCAATTTATCAGTTGTCGAGCGTTATATATTGTTCCTTTCCACCTTCATCACATGGGAACGTTCCCATCAAGCCACCGGTAGGAAGAAAGTCTTTGGGGACCGATGTGCTTGATTGTGTGATAATAACCCATTAACATGCTAATTTCACAATTCATCTCGGAAGTAATTGCCTCCATCAATATACACCGAGGCAGCGCAGCCTTCACTTGTAGAACACAGTTTTGGATTTTTCCATTCCTGCTGTATTGTGATTAATAACGGGTATTAGAGGGCGAGCAAAACAGCACGATAAAAGTGGGTTTCTGGGATTCCCTTCATTAGTGATGACCATTAAGGATGATGCTGCTTTATGTTTTTTGGTACACTGGAGTTGTTGTCCTCTTATAACTAATTGGTGTTAAATCTGTCTGCCACACTCTGTCTGCTTGAAGCTAAACTAGCAACCCACTGACATGGGCGGAGGAACTATGGGACTGAGGGTGCTCCAGCACCCCCCTGAAATGAGGCTATAACATATGCTGAATTAACAAAATCAGAAAAATTAACAAAAACGATTTGTCAGAAACGATGCCTCACAAAGTTCTTGAAGTTCCTCCTAACTCAACAACTCACAAAATAGAGTGATTTTTTTATAAGGGAGTCTGGGGAGTTTTCCTCCCTCTTCATCTCCTAGCTGCTATTGACTACAGTTGATGTGTGTCACATTGTTGTAACTGCTGTTGATTACGTTTAGATACATGTTATAAATAAAAAAAATCATGAATGTTGCTCATCATTTACTATGACATCATTATATACGCTGACCCCTCAGCAGCCCCAACCGTGACTGACTTCCTGCGCCCCCTGCTCATCAGTGATTGCAGTCACTTCCTGCAGAGATCCAGTTGTCCTCTATCCTTAAATTTCCTGTTTACCTGACCTTCCTGTTTACCGCCAAGGCATGACGTGAAGGCTCATAAGAATCAGCGATCAAGGCAGCGTTTTCTACAATGTTTGACCTCTACATCACTAAGTTGAGCTTCAACATGCCGCAGCTGACTTCTCTTAAATTGGTCCATCAACATTCAAGCAGCCCCTGAACTGGATGGACCTCTGTCGATACCAGCCTCCTGTTGAATACTGCTTCTTTTCTCCAGTCAATCTGTCAGGAGTCAAAGAAAACAGTCACTTCGGTGGGATTAAACTTGGCCATTCATCTCAGACAACTAGAAATATCAAAGCACGCTTCATGCTTCTTTTCGCTGGCGCAACCTCTCCCGTTCCAATGCAATCCCAGCCAACTTCGCTTGGAGTTCGTCGCACTGTTATCCAGTTTGATTTGAAAGCGTAGCCTCCACAGGAGATTTAATGTCTCCCAACTTTTTTTTTTTTTGCATCGCAATCTGTTTCTGCTGAAACACTTTGGGCCGCCGCAAGCGACTGATTGCGGTCAAACTATCTGAGGTCACATCCTCAAAACTCTCTTAAAACAACTTCCATTTATCAGTGTCAGTATACTCCAATATTCAACATTCTACTACACAGCTGGCGAAATATCATGACAAAACTCTGCAACACAGATAATCAAATCCCTGATGACAGGCCTTGTTAGATTCCACTTAAGGATGCACAATCCTGGTCTTTAATTCAAATATTAACTGCAGCTCAGTTGCAGTCAATCTACCGCATTGTTTTAACAATCACATCCACCGAGGAAATGACCTTACAAATTCTCAAAACACTGAAGCTGAAGTGAACTTTAACACATACCAAATTAAGTATGCCTTGTCTTTGTCAAATAACATAAGACAGACTAAATCAAAGCTAATCATTAGTGCTTTCAGTACCACGTATAGGCAATAGTTTAGAATCCCTCATGCAGAGCAAAGAGTAAGGTAGAGGGCTCATCTTCCTGCAGGCTCCCAAGCGGCTCAGGAGCTGATCACGCCTGAGATCAGATCTCACACACTGGATTGTGGTCTCCAACAGTTCACACAACGGTCGACTCAATGTGAGCAAAAAAGAAGATGCACGCTTCTGAGCTTCCACAGGTGTCATCACTCACACATGATCATGTGCCCTGCAATTGTGAATGACACAAGCAACTTGCTCGTGCAAACTAATTACATTTATTATTTTGAGTTGTGACATTTAAAATGTAACGATAAAGGGTCAGCCTCATACATGCCTTCTATTCAAGCTAATCTGAATATCTGATGTTTGCAATCAACTATTTTCCTTAATTAAAAGCTGTCCAGTCTCAGTTTTGGGTCAAAGCCTGTATCCTTCCTACCAAAGAAGTCATATCCCATTACATTACATATTTATGACCTGACTGTCATATCAGAATGTGGATCAGATGGTGGTGGAGTTCCAGGCGAGTAGGCTGCCAAGCTAGGGACCGCAGTTCAAGACGTTTGTGTCGACCTTAATAGGTACTTCTTTTCCTAACCCTAATCCAGTGGGTTTTGTGCCTAAACCTAACCAGAGCATGAGAACAGCAGCACCACAATACAAAACTGAGAATTGAACTGTAAACATATATAAATGTAAAGTTTCATTGATTTTGGAAGGAGTGACAGCGTGCAGGATGGATGACATTAAGGTAATGTATTCATAAGTGATTTTTATACGTGATGTATGGGAACCCGACCCGAGCACAGGCATTTATAACTATATAAAAATGTCAGTCTTTTCGCTGATGCTCTCGTTTGCTGTTACAGGTCATTTATAATCATCAGAGGAATCACAATATTGTTTATTGTTTCATAAACACTTGAAAGTTCCTCGCAGTCACTTTAAATAGATGGGATAAATGTATAGATTAAAGCAGTGGCTCCTTTACCTTTAATGCTCGAGGCCTCTTGTTGTATCTTCTTGGGGTCCTTGACATGTTTTAAAAGTGTGTAGTGTGATTTATTTTACCCTATGTAGTTGACTCAAAATATCCCACACTGCACTATAAAAAGTAGTGTGCACTAACCAAGCATTATATACCATCATGCATTGCGCCGAAGGAGGAAAAATATGACCTGAGCGTCGTCCACAGGTGTTTTTTCCATTTAACAGCTGGCCTCACTATATAGTCCACTATGTCGTACTCTCTGTGTAAGTGAGCAGGGAGCAGTGAACGAACGGGGGATTCCGGACACAGCCTATAAATCGTGAACAGTATTACTGAGGAGACTCTTCCTCTCCTAACTTCTCACATGGTAGGATTTCAACAGTGGTTAGAACTATCCAATACTTCACAAAAAAGCAAGAGAAAAAAAGGTGAAAACAGAAGAACTTGAACTTGGTATTCTTTCTTTTTTCTTCATCTGCACATGACCCCTCACGTTTATCTCTCAGCCCACTGGAGGGGCCACCCAACTGTACACATGAAGAGAGCCAGCTCCACCTCGACAGCTACTCCGCTCATCCTGTGTGCACGTTGATACATCGGAATCTAAACAGTATAATGATGTTGTGCTTAACACTCACTTCAGTGCATTTTGCTGCTAATACTTCTGTACTTTTTAAATTCTATTTTTACACTGATGTTTTGGTACTTTTACCAAAGTAAACGATCTGAACACTCCTTCCACCACTGTGCCCTGTCAACCTGTCACATTGACGGATCACAGATCAACCAAACGACACCGGAGACCTGCGTAATTACATGACACTAATATTATTAACTCTGCTGAACGGGACGAGGCCCCATTACCTTCAACAGCTTGTTTGCAAGCATAACAAATTAGCGCTGATAGCTTGGACAGTAAACACGGCTAATTACACTCAGGCAATACATTCCCCCCAATGTTATCTGTTTCAGAGTGACTGCCATGTGTCCCTTTATCCTAATTGGGCTCCTCATCATCTCTCATCTTAGGAAACTGCCGCCACCTAATTGTCCCAATGGTAATGTTCCCAGGCGCCTGCAGGCCCGGTGAAAATGACACCCGCGATGTGCTCAATGATTACTGAATATGTGGTGGGATATGAGCAATCAACACAAGACGCTATAGACGTATTAGAAATGGCTGGTGGCGGTGTAATTAAGCTTCAAATGCTTGTTGTGTTGTTGTGTTTTTTTTAAAGAGCACACTTCCTGCTGCTTCTCGCCGTGAGCCACGCTTGCGATGCCATAAACTACCAGCAGAGAGCGCACATGCCATTCTGTTCCACTGTGAAATGAGGGATCTTGACCTCAGGTTACATTAATACATGTTTTGGCTTCCTCGGGCCTTGATATCAAACTATGAATCCACTAAATCATGCATTACTGTGCAAGCAGGGAGCTCTCTCTGCTGCCCTGCGCTGAGATCTCATTTGTTAATGCAAAACACTCACTTTCAGAGCAGCAGACCATAATTCATGAACCAGTTTCGAGCCTGTTCTGACCCTCACTTGATCACCTTCCATCAGAACAGTCATAAATCTCCGCACAAGTCACCAAAGTCCCTAAAGGAATGGGAAGAGGGAGGATCGAGTTTTCTGGTTGTGAATTAGAGAATTAGACCTCACACACAGAGGTTAGTGAAGGAAGGAGGAATAGAAGGAGCAAAGAATCAGAGCTGAGGATTTGCAGCCCAGTTGACAGGAGGAAGGTAATCTCAAAGTTGACCTGTAGATTGCAGGAACTGAGAATACTAAACGGTGACGGTGTCAAAGGTGTCAGGGGAACACAGTTGGGAAAGGGGGCTCGCAGCAAAGCGCTAAAAGCCGAGATGGAAACAGGAACGCACTTCTTAACAGCTGCTGCAGGAGGAGCAGGAGGAGTGAGAAAGTTATCTTGAAAGTCGTGAAGGATGGGGAGGGATTTCTTATGTTGCACCGGTGGCTAATGGAGTCAGATAATGGCTGGTCCCCGCTTTGGTCCCAGCTCCAGGTTGTTTAACTAGATCAAAAGCTGATAAATGAGTCTCAACTTACAAATGAGCTTCTCAAAGGGTTGGAGGTCGGGAGGGATCTTCTATCTACGCTGATAACAACAGTTGGCCCCGGTTTCACGATTCATCGGGGGAGCCTCCACGTGACTGGGATTGATTTGTTTACACACACAACATGCGCACTCACAGTCACAAGGACACACACACACCTGAGGTGTAGTGAAGGCCATGTTCACACATCGCATATGAAGCACTTCAAACTTGCATGTTGGAAATATTTCCATTCAAAATACATCCGTGCACACAGTAGTTTCATGGGTGACACTTTTCCCTTAGGGTCCGTGAACGTCACCTCATAATACCATAGGCATTTAATCTGTCTCTCTCTCCCTGCTCACCTCCCATCTCGGCTCGTCTCTGCCAGGGGTCTAATCCTCTGTGACTAATAGGCTGGATATGAGGATTATATTTTACCTGCCCAGAGACACAGTAAAATAGAGAGATGAATGGATATGTGAAAAGCTGATCTTTTTAATGGTATGACAGAGTCGTCACCGTCCTGTCTCCCGAGCCTCACGTGTTTGAAATGAAGTCTGAAAACCACGGCGGTTCCATGTTGCAGTCAAATTTAAAAGCTGCTCTTCCTCACCAGTAACCGTCTCAGGCTTCGTGTACAGTAGGAGTTGGAGGGACTGACTCAAGCTAAAGTCACGCGGATGAAGAAAGTTTCTGCGTATGAGAAGTTCAGTGGGTTTTTTTTTTTTTCAGTGTACGAAGAGATTAATCACACTGATCTCTGATCCACTTTGCTCCGAGCCATTCTGCTCGGTAGAAAGTATCTCATATATTAAAGCTGTATTTCAAGGCTCTCCTCTATTAGTAATGAGAAAGCCATGCAGTTTGGTGTGCTTATAATCTCAAGGCGGACATCTTAAGAATACATCCTGAATCCAGCAGTTAACAGGACAAAGCAATGCAGCGCTACGTCGCCTTCTGAGAGCTGAGGTCTGACTCAGAAATGTAGAAGTTCAAATCATAAGTTGTCTAAACCTATCATACTGCCCTGCACATAGATTTCTGCATTCCCAGACAGCAGTTTCATCTGCAACGGCCCCCTTAAGTGGGATTTCTGACTCAGTAACGAGGAAGCACCTCACCAGCCCAGGCCATCCAAGATGGCTGCTCTGCACGACAACAGTAAGAATTAGCACTTCTATCTTCTGTGTCTCTTTAGATCGGTCTTACACACAGTACTGTCCAATCTTTATCTGCGGACATGTGACTTTGATGTTTGCATGCGCTAAACACCACGTAATGCATTGTTATTGACTGGTATTGCTAACAATAGCTAACAATGGCTAACCTGACTACTCGAACCAGTTTTTCAACTTTTACTGGAATGCTGTCAACTCGTGTGTGAAGTCATTTCCAGCTACAGCGTCCGACTCTCATGCGACTGGAACTCACCATAACAATTGCTAATCTGAATAGAACGTGTTCTGACTTGTACTGGAATGTGGTCAACTCGGTGTGATGTCATTCCCAGCTCAGACTTTCGAGGTAAATGACACACACCATTAGGTACAGGCTGTGCTCTGAGTTAAATGCTAACGTCAGCATGGTCATATAGTCAGGGTCTCAGTACCAACATGCTGAGATTTAATACCCTGCTCAACATCACGGATTAGCGGGCCAGCATGCTAGCATTTCTCAATTTCAGACTTCCTAGCTGAATAAAATGCATCATAACAATGGCTGACAATCGCTAACCTGACTGAAAGTGGTTTCACTGACTTGTTCTACAGAAACGTGGTCCACAATGGTATTATTCCCAGCTCCGACTTCCGACTTCGGCAGTACATGATACACACCATTTGACACAAGCTGTGCTTTAAGCTAAATGCTAATGGCAGCGTGGTCATGCGCTGGCTCAGTGCCAGTGTTATCGAGCGAGCCAGAATGCTAGCATTTCTCAATCAGTATAAACACAAAGTACAGCCTCACAGAGCTGCAAGCATGGCTGCGGACTTGTTAAATGTCCAGTGTGTAACAGTTTGTCCATTCTGGGCTACTGTAGAAACATGGCTTACTCCATGGAAGAGGACCCACTCACTCTTGTTGAGCTTGTTCTAGGGTCACAAAAACACAATAATTCTTCATTTTAGCTGATTATACAATATAGAAACACAATTATGAATATTATTTCCTACTCCTTTTATTTCTTCCCCCTAAATCTTACACACTGGACTTTAAATGCTGCAAAGTAATATCGTAGATTAAACTAAGAACTTATACAGAGCCAATGTCAGTGAGGCGCAATGAATTCAATCTCTCTAGCAGCTGTTATTAGATGTTAACATTATTATAGGAAAGCTCTGTGGAAGCTGTTTGAAGCAGTTGTCCTTTGTTATGTGAAGGAATTCTTTGCAGAGGACAGCACCTCATTGTGCAGGTCATCCATTTTTGCCTGCTCCAAGACCTCATTTGAATATTTAAAAGAGGGGGAAAAAAAAGTGTTGGTAGTTGGTAAAGCCTTTTCTCATGCTCTCTTTCCATATGGTTCACTCCTTTGATTTGAAGGGCTTCGTCTTGTTAAGATTGCATCAGTGGATAAGCAGATTGTACAAAGAATGAGCCAGTAAAGCTTTACGTCTGAGGCCAATAGGATACAATAAAGCTAATCTTATTAAACAACTTCTATGGTAAATATATGCAGTGATCCTCCCCCGACTGGTTCACATTGTAGTCGCATCAAAAGGCTCCGGACAAAGAGGAGAATGTGCTCCTCTCTCACCAGTCCGTCGAGCTGCATTGTACCAGACAGATCCACTAATGTATTTCCACTTGAGAGACCGCTGTTGGGGTTTGGAGATAACTTGTCTTGAAAATAAGACGACATAATAGCTGTCGGATTGGAGAGCTCTCCAGCCAGAGAGTTGATTTCATAGAGATATTAGCATATGATTACTCCCGCACATTGTGCTCGGTGTGGCAGCAGGTGGCAGCACTTTAATCTTCAAGTAATCACAAAGTTTGACTCTCTGCAGTACCTCAGTGCTGCACTGACTTAACAGCCATGATGGGGTTCCACTTGCACAGTCCATGTCAGTGTTTGTGTGTAAAGCCCTTCTTAGGTTTTTAGTAACTTAAGCACTTAAGAGGGACTTAACACACAACAGTTGTCAATACACATAATGGACATGCAACTGCAACTATGTGTATTGATAACTGTTGTGTTTAAAGTCCTCTTACTCTAAATATCACTTGGTAGCTTCAAACAAGTGGTCGACTAAATAAGTTTGTGCCATTAAACCTTAAAGCCCGATATGTGATAGGGTGCTCAACACTTTTATGGAGTCGCCCCAGGCAAACAGAAGCACTGCGCAATGTCTTCAATTTGTGCTTTGGCAAAAGGTTTCAGTCATCTCCATTATCAAAGCCTGCTAAAATAAGAATGTGACGGTGTGCAAACTTATTTGCAGGAAAGGGAAGTGCAGAGCAACACTTTTGAGTGTAGTAACTCTCATCAGCAGTGTTGAGCACCCTGTCGTTAACGAGGCTTAAGGCGTGTTTCGGATAGTTTCGGTCTTTTGCAATGCATATCGGCCGCGTGGAAACATTTCAATCACTAAATGTTAGCATAACTTTGTTTGACGTATATCTCGGAGTTATAGACTCAGTAGAATTCATACAGGTTAGAATGAGGAAAGGCTATTAAATAATGTGTAACGCTCACCTAATGCTTTTTCCACACAGTATAACTTTCTTTGCTCTTCTGACTACAGTAAACGAGTAAGCAAGCTACCCAAGCTGTTTTGGGTCTTTTGGTTTCAGAGCCATGGTCAGGGCTATAGATTCTAACTCACGCAAACCTCATTCAGATAAAGCGTCAGTGAGTCAGGTAGACCCCCACCACCCGCTCACATTTCACCTGACCATATATATAATACGCTGTATGACCCCTGGAATTAAAATGGTTTTTCACGGCACAGAGGAATTGCCGCGCACAGAGCACATCCACAAAGATGACCATATCTCACAGTAAGCTCGGTCCTCAGGGATCTCATTTACTCCGCTCCTCCAGGGTTTTCCACAGATGAATACCAAATTGCAAATGCGCTCTCCAGTCATCTCCCCTACACATATACCTGCTATACGGTGTTTATGAAAGAATTGTGTTTAATGAATAACAGAGTGAACAGAACACGTAGCATTCTGTTTACCTGTAAACCTGTCCGCTCTCATGTGGGTGTGAAGCCTTTTTGGTTAGTGTTGTGGGTTTTTTTCCCCAGTAGTACCACCATGATAGAAAGACACAGTGCTCAACCTTGCACACACACCCATTACATGTCTGTTTGTCTTTCCCTGCCTCCACCCTACCTTGTTCCCTCGAGTGTGGAGTGCCTGAGATTGTGTGCTGGCGTGTTTGTTGTGAGTGCGTGTGTGTGTGTGTGTGTGTGTGTGTGTGTGTGTGTGTGTGTGTGTGTGTGTGTTTCGGAGGGATTAATATCAGTAATGGCGACGAAGCAGCCTCCATTCGCCCATATGTTGAGTAGCCACTTTAAAACTGATGGTTGGAGGATGGGGCTTATGAATCAGGGAGAATCAGTAAATCAGACTATCACTATCACACTATGTGCTTCTGACCACTCATCGAGAGCGAGAGAGAGAGAGAGAGAGAGAGAACGATGGGATGGACGCTGCCAAGAGGTTATTAGATAAACCACATAATCTCCACTCCTGGCCCCAGTGACACTATGTAAGCCGTTGGGCCAAGAGGTGTTAAAGGTATTTTATGGGCATGTTTACGGCGATCGATATGTGTAAGCTGCAGTGGTGCGGGACAGGTAGCCAAAGGCATCAGCGGGATTGCTGTTTTGTCTGGAGCGCGAAAGCACCCTCGTGCTACGGTTGCTTAAACGTTACACTTGTTCGGCCTCGAATGAACTGTTATTCACCGAATCCAACAAGCGTTAACGCTCGGGCGGTGCTGGAGAGTTTTGAGCAGCAGTTGTTTGGTAACCGACCCTTCCCATGTCCTGCCCATTTTCCCTCTCTGCTCCGATGACAGTTGAGCAAGCTTGGTACCCGGATAAACCTCGGTCAGCTTTCCTGTTTCCTGTCATACCTATGTGCGCTGTGTGCTAGGTTTGTCCATGTTTGAAAGGAAAAATAAGTTAAGAGGATGGTTATAAACATGTTTAGGGGGACCTGTACCTGCACCGCACTACCCTGAACGTTTGGAAGACATTGTGTCCCAAGTCGACGTCTTAATCCGCTTCAAATCAACTCTTTTACACTTACGCTTGTTGAAAAGTAACATTATGATGTAAAGTGTCTGTGTGTATGTATCTTTGAGCAAATCTTTTTCACATTAAATCAACTCATTCGGTCTATTGTTTGATTTATAAATCAGCAAACACGGAAACACACGCAGGTACAAAGTTTTACGTCATGAATCATTTGAGTTATTCAGTATGAAAGAATTCGTCTACACACTTGTTACCAACTGCATGTCCTCCTCACGCCGTACAATAGTTGTGAGACATAAATGATATCCCAGCGATGTGCTCTGCAAAATTAAAAGGGAAACTTTTTTTTAAGTCCCCAAGATAAAGGACGACACATGCACGACCCGAGGTCATGTCAAAATAATTTCAGCACAGCGACAAAATTACTCTAACAGCGTAAAAATCTTCCCTCCGGGTCAGAGAGCAGAGGCTTTTTGCTGGCCTCATTATTTTTGCACTGATGAAATCACAACACAGAAAGAAAAGCACAGAGGAGGAGATGACGAGAGATCTATTCTTCTCTGAAAGATGCCTGTAGAGTTTCCAATGCAGCGACAATTGATGTTGTGCTTGAATTACATAACTCGCATAACTTCTCCACTCTTGCCCCAGGTATGCCCACACTATCAATATGAATACATCAAGTGTGCACCCCTTCACCTGGAGCTAAAACTAATTTTGTGGAAAGCAGAAATCCCTGTCTGAAAAAGGGATGAGGTGAGCAGAAGGTGTACAAGAATTTCAGTTATAACCTTTATAGCGAATTGAAACTCAAAGACTGGTACCATCAAGGTTCCGACTTTCCCTTTAAAGCTATAATGTTTTATCCTGGCTGAGTGTTTACCGCTGGAGCTGCACATATTTTTCTTCCTGAAACCTGAAATAATGAGATTGCTTTTCTTCCAAGACATGACAACTTGTTTAACAGTGATAATGGAGTCTCTCACATCGTCTTCGTAATGAATCCTGACCCAAACAACACACACACACACACACACACACACACACACACAGAGACACCACAACCGAAGCTATTACAGCCTAGAAATTCCCACCAGGGTTCAATAAATGTATCTGATCCCTGCACACATTAAAAAATACACACCATCCTTCGCTTTTATATGAACATGCACGGACACTCTGTGCATGTCTGAGTCAGTGCAGCGGGGATGCCACATTGGATAACACTGAAAAGCTGATGAAGACCTGCAGCTTTGAGGCCCACGGCAGAGAGTCTCTCTCCGCCTCCGAGCAAGGCAGCTTCCTGCTGAGGACAGTTAACGCGGCACAGCACAGTGACGGAGCAGACGATCCCGCTCAGCACAGAGAACAACTGACTTCTCCCACTCCAGAGAGCTGCTCATGCTTTGCTGACTGCTCACTCGGTCGGATCACTTTGTTTCCCGAGCTGCACAAGAAGCGTAAGGAGAAGGTTGTGTGCGGTTACTGTGCGTGTGTCGCATGTGCGTGGCTCTGGCTTTGAATCCATAGCAGAGCCTTGTAAACTTTAACGCTTTTGAAAATAGCAAAACATAAAATATTCACAAGCAGCTGTGTCAAAGCGGGCATTAATGGCTTTGCAGTATCTTAGCGGTGTTGTAAAACTACGCCCGGTAGACAGAAGATTACAGTTCTACACCCTCTCTTAAACTTCCAAACAAAACTCTTTCAACGCACACTCTTTTTCTAATGAAACACGAGGGTCCAACGTCGGTGTCGGCAGCTCGGTGGAGATGTTTTTAATGTTGCCGTTTTCCACACATCAACATGAGAATGAGAGGGATGTTGTTTGCAATCATGTTGGAGGTAATGATTTGTTAGAAAACACACCACTGGATTTAAATACCTAATCCCAGACAGGGGGTATCTCCACTGGTTTCAAATAGAAATATGATTGTATGTAAGCTTATGAGAAAATGACCCCACTTCTCCCTTGATTTATTCCCTCACCAAACAGTTTTCTAACGAGTTAATGGTCTCAATCTTTAGTTTCAAGTGTTTTCAATACAGCATGGTGTTTGTTTGTACATTACAGTCCCATTTTGAGTAAAATAGATGATAAAGAAGAGTATGCTTTAGACCATGGGCCGTCATACCTTGTGCTAGACACATCACTACCATGGCATATTCTCAGTTAGACTCAGTCAGGATAGAGGCGTAGCAATGTGTATCCCTCCCAGCTCCTCCCTCTCAACCAAGCACTTCTGGCTCCATAAACCCCCCCCCCCAGAAAACAAGATGGCAACAAACATACTGCCAGACTTGAGGCTTAAAAGGAGTAGTGCACAAACCAGTGGGTGTCATTGGTAATCAACCAAAAAGTGCAATCTTTGTTATATCCTCATGTGTCTTGGTGGGACTTTCCACTTCCTGTCTTTGTCTTTTTCTGTGTAAATCTGTGTTTCATTTGCTCATCATTCCTGTGTATTTAAAGGTAAGTTGGTAGACAGTAACTGGATTTTTGTGTCTCATTGCCCACTCAAATATAAACGCTTCTGGATTGTAGGTTGGGTTTGCAGCCAACCCAAAGCGTCAGTATTTGATGACTTGGGAATGAACTATGATCTATCTTTCTAAGAACTATCATAGTAACTATCTTACTATGGCCTTTACAGTAAGTCTGTGTTTTCCCCTGATCATCTGTCTCTTGCTCTTCCTGTGTTCCTGCGCCTGTTCCCCGTTCTTCTTGTGTCCGCCGTGTTCCCGCTTTCTACATCCTGGCTTCTGGTTAGTCTTCAGTTTTGAATTTCTCTTTAGTTTTTCCTTGGACTTTCCTGTGCCTGCCTCTGGTTGCTTTCTTTTTGGGGATTTTTGGACTTTGGATCGCAGCTTATCATTAAACCAGAACAGTTTGTAGTTTTGTTCCTTATGGTACATGACAGCTGTGGTCAGGTTTCATTCATGTCAGTCATGGATTCCAGTAGTGGCACAAAGTATTAAAGGGTCTGTCGCAATTCATCCAGTCACTCCTACAGCATAATCCACTTCTCAGCTCCACAGTTTATATGTTTGGTATATTCCAAACGGTCATATATATTCCCCCCACTAAAATATGTTCAACTGTTTCCATCTTAAACCTCACACATGACCTTTTAAAAAATTTTTTTTTTCAAAGCTCCTATATATTTTCCATAGGGATCCCCTGAATGCATGGATAAATGATATGCTTTAAAGTCAACACATTTGAAGGCCCTCTTTTGTTGGAGCTCTGTTTTGAATTATTGTTCACTTCCTGACTGCTCACTCACTTCCCCGTGCCTGAATGTTCTCCCAGGCTAGTTCCCCGCCTCACTATGTGAAACCTTATACAGCCTTGACACACATAACTGGAGCATAGTAACAACCCGGCACTCCCGGGTCCCGAGGCCCTCGCCCTACCAGCCCACTGCCGCACCCTCAGGGGTACAATTCGCTCAGTCTCTCCCCCTACATCTCCTGGATGTCTGCCAATGTTTCATTCAGCAAGAGGAAAGCAGGAGAGGCAACGTTTTTCTCATTGTGGATGACTTATATGAGAACATTGCTTCTACCTAGATACAGTAGCAAAAATGTATATGTTTAAAGGAGGTAAAGTTTAAAATCATAAAGTAAATACAAATTATATTTTCAACATTTAAATCAGTACTAAAAGCTGCAGAGGACTTCAGCTTCCTTTGCTCCCAGAGGGTATAGCAACAGGTGACTGACTAAATGAAATGTTACCTTGAATAAACATTATGGATTTCTGTGTGTTCCAACATTTCTGAAAAGGTTAAGGAGAAAGTAAGTACACAACTTAGCAAAATACACAAAAATGGTCTTGTTTTTAGACATTTTAGTGCAGAAATTATATATAATATGTCTGTAATTGTTCACTACTATCACTAATTATATGGAAAACACCTTGCATATACAGTCTCTAAACAAACCTCAATTCTTCACACATTTACCCACAAGTCTCTTGCACTTGTCTGTGTTCTATTATAGTGGTGTGCCAATATACCACCAGTTGTATGTTTTTTAGTTAACCCCCCTGTGTATGGCAGGGTGTTGTACTGTGGGTTGTATTTTTTCACCCAAAAATGTTCCTGATGTCTAAAAATGTCTGAGCATTCGGTTGTGACTTGGATCAAACCGTCGTCATCATCAACAACAACAACAACAACAAACACAGTGCCCCAGACAGTGAACCCATGACAGCAGCTATTTTTCATGTGGAATCAAACCTCCTCTAATCAGCGTTGGGTACAGGCACAAAGCCTGGCTCTGTGCTGATCTGCAGACGGACGGCTGGAGAGCCACGGGCTGCTGCGGGCAGGTCAGCTGCCTGCGAGTGGAGTCAGGCTCCTGTCGGTCTGTTGATGCATTTGTTCATCCGCCTGTTTATGCTTCCCGTCTTATCAATTATTTACTACCGTATGTGAAATTCTGTTGGTGTAGCTGCTTGGCTGTTTATTTTCAGTGTTTTTGTTGGATATCAAACCAGTTCTTATTCCTGGAAATGCATGTAAAATTATCCAAAACCGCCTACTGAGTCGAGGCCAAAGTGTTGTTGAACCATTTGGAGCATAGCCACGGGCTCTTTTGAGAGGTTATGAGCTAGCTAGCTATCATAAGCTCCTGGCATTAATCTATAGGAGTTTGTGTCACAGTCAGCCATTTTTTCTGTTGTGGATTTTTGCCGTGGTGTTCTTGTTTGTCTTGCTTGTTGTGTTTTCAGAGATGCACTGAGAGGCTGGGCGGGGTTTCCTCACACTGGAGCCACTGACACGCACACACATAGGCAGCAGATCAATTAAACAATCAATAAATCAATCAGCAAATGCTGATAAACCCTGGTCTTCACTCTACCTGTGGCCAGATGATAGCCTCAGTACTGCATGGCACATGGCCCCTGCTAGTGCTAATGAGCTAATGAGTTTCTCTTGTTTTTCTCAGTAGATTTTGATAAGAGATCTAACATAGTTTCAGTTCTTTTGCCTTCAGTGTTCTACCTTGTTTCATCAACCAGCAGCTCCTTTTTTCAGTTACCCAGCCTTCGGCACCTCTGCGGCCAACAGCCTTGCCCTGAGTTCCAATGAGCTCTACGCTCCACGCTATCCACCAGCATCACCGTGAGCTACCTCTCCTCCTCTTCCTCCTCCTCTCAGAAGGAGTTGTTACTACTCATCCTGCATACTCCCATACTGAAGCATCAATACATTTCGTTGCTACTTCACACATTATTTATTTTTCTTGCCTACAGTTTTTAATGCAAAAGTAAGCCTGCAGATGACCTGTAACTGCCCCGTCAGCTGGAAAACACAATGGTCTCGCATCATATAGTCTCATATGGTCCACATATGAATTTTATAATAATATTACTGAAAATGGACACTTCACACTTGTTTTTCTGAGGAAATATCCATGCGTCTGACCCAAAATACTCAAAATACCCCTGCTCAAGAGTGCAAAAACTTACCATTGTTCTTTGTTTCTTTATTGACACCAACTTTGTGCAGATAAAACAGTCAAAAACAGAGGTGATTTGGTGGAAAAACAGCCTATGCAAAGAGCAAAATGCATAGAACTATGTAAACTTGCATAATTTTCAAGTTTATCACATTAAAATCCATAAAAAAACTAGTTTTGGATTTGAAATCTCATTGGCTACATGGTACATCAAATGTCGAGAGGCTGGCATGTGAGTGGCTCAGGAGAGAGGAGAAAGAGGAGAGACTGGGTCACTTGTCTTCTTGTTTGTTTGCTTGTTGATTGTACCTTGCTTGAAATGGTTTTGCATGAACAGGATCATGAGAAGCCAAGCTTTCTAACAATGTATGACTGTTCATTTGTATTAAGGCGTTTACCTGTTTGCTTAGCTGTGTTTGTAAAGTTGGCCGCTGACTTAACAGGGTGTAAATTGTGTACTTGTGTGTATTTTTGCGTGCAAGTGTTGGCTTGTGTGGGTATACATATTGTGCACTCACATTTTTTTTTATCAACAAATTTAATATACTCTAAGAGATGAGTTCAATTTCAAGATTGTCTGCAAAAAAAAGTGCATGAACGCATCCCAGCCAGATTAAATCCAACATTCAGCAAGTCCCATATTGACAATTATGACAATTGACAATTCCCCATTTTTCTGTACAGTCTCTCTCAGAGTTTACTCGTATAACCTCCAAAATGGATTTTATGCACAGTCACCAGGCACAATCACATCAGTGTCACTCGGATTGCGATCAGCTCCTTCCGACATGGAGTGCACTAGACGAATCATAAAACTTGTGGCTTTTATAGCGCACAGTACAGATGTTGCTGTACTATGTGAGTTTCTATTGCCGTGGAACAAAGCTCTTTGTTAGCTGTTTGATGGAGCGAGTCCTCTCTGCTTGAGTTACTCAGAGAGGAACCACCTGCACTCCGACAGAAGGGCCCATGTGCTTCCTCTCCACTAGAGTTTAATATGGATCCGGGCAAACTTTGTGGCCTGGTTGAAATTGTGCCAGTTTAGGAAGCCACATAACTTGGGATAAATATTTAAGTTTGTGATCAGTCTACAGCAAATCTATAGAAAAATAAAAAGAAGTCTATATGTTTTTTTAGTGGGTGACCAAATGTTTCCTCCCAAACGCTTGAGAAAACAACTAGAGTCGTGCTGATGTGAACGCGTTTCAGGCAAACATTACCTTGAAAGTTCTGTTATAAGGGCTCCTGGTCCTGCCACAGGAAATGACCATAAGCAACACACTATGTAGAAAATATAGGGACCGTTATTCTGTGTGTGTGCTTTGGATCCCGTCCAGGTTTCCACCGGTTTCCCTGTCAAGACTGCAGGGACGTTGCAAAAAAGCTTTGTGCACGTTCAGCTGGGTGAAATAGGAGAGGACACAGGACGGCAGTAACAGTGTGACACCTACAGATTTATAAATGAAATAAAAAGAAACATCACCATGAGCAGGACAACAGTTGCACATTGTGAGAAAGCTGATGCTAAAATGTAGCCCAAACACTGCGGAGTGACATGTGAAATCAGCAGAGCAGCTACTGTACTGTCTAACTACATGAGGGCAGTGTACAGTGTTCAGAACACAGTTTAACACGTCAGTCATCATAATCCAGGGACGCTGAGTTCCCAGCGAAGTCAAACAGAGCGGCGATGGGGAAGAGTCGCGCCCGAGGTGGTGAGGAATTTGCCAAGGCCACTTCTCAGTACCCCTCCCGCCCCCCTCCCCTTCTTTGTGTGCTCTGGTCTTTCGTCATGCCAAGTAACCCAGCTAGGTCAAGCAAACAAAGGAGCACCTGGACACAATAGCTGCCTTGTTTGCCACTGTGTGACAGCATGACAGGTATTTCAAGGCTGACGCTGAGAACAGGCCGCTGCAGGGGGGACGGGGGGGACTTTGAAGTCACCGTCGCTGATGCTTTGATAGTACAGAGGCTGTGAGTGCTGATGCACAGTCTGTGTGAAAACTGTAAATACATTAGTGTATTAAACATGAAAGCAAACTTAATTCTCAAGGGTATGTGCAGCTAATGCGGCTCAATACATCTTTCAAATCATGCGCGTTTGAAGTTCGTTTCTGGCTATTGACCACATGCAAGGCTGATGATGGGTGTGGTCCTGAACCTGGGACCACACCTAGCTTTGACGCCAGAGATTACAGCTTGAGTACACATACCGTACATCCCTGCAGCAGGCAGAGATCCCTGAGCCCTGATTCCCATTCTCGTAGCTGAGAAATATAATTTATTCATGTTTTTATGGGAAGTTGTTGGCCAAGTGTAGCTGCCAAGCATAGAACGTATTCTTTTCTGGTGTTTTTGGCATGTAAGAACTGCTTCAGGTGCACTACTACTACCCCCCTACTGACCCTGATTTGCATGTAGTCCAGGAAAAACCAAGGCGGGCCAACCAATCAGCCAGTATAAATGTTGGCAAAGCCTGTTTCGGCAAAACCACAGACAAATTCAAACTTCATGTTTCGTTATGTTGCAACTTCACGTTGCTTTAGGTAAAAAAAAGTCTGACACTCTGGTTAGGGTTAGGAAATCATAGTGGTTTAGTTTGAAATACCTGTTTTGTCATCGCAAACACAGCTGTAGACGACCTCCCGTTTTGATCACCACCAACACAGCTTTTTCGCTTGTAACTCTACCAACACCTCCCAATATGAATGTGAGGTAATAAACATGTTCTGTGAACGTGACATCGCACATTTTGCACAAATGTCAGTATGGTATATATCCAGTGACGCAGCGTGTGTGTGCTACACCTGCGGTGTGCAGAAAAAGTTACCCGCTAGCATTTTATCCTGCCTGATTGCAGTCAGATTTGTGATCTGGCCTTAATCTGTCTCACCTGCCATTCTACAGCTTGAGTTATTTTCTCATGCTGTGATAAAACAAGAAAATGCACCAAGCAGATGATGAGTTCACTTCTCTTTCAATCTGACTGCGCCGTCAAAAAAGCTGCCTCGTCCATACTGAAAGGGTGTCACTGGGGAAAAACACGAGGCCTGTGCGAAACAATGGTGTGACCAGGAGTCGCCTTCATAACAATTAAATGATCACGTACGTACAAAGGTCAAAGATCGAATGTCCAAAATGTCATGTGAAATTAGATTTTCAGTGCACAAATCAGATGCTTATTTAACCTTTATGTCAGTACCCTTTATTTGATGGTGTGAGGATAAAATCTTTTGTCATTTTTCCATCAATTTAAGTTTCTTTAGTGATTTTCTTTGGGAAGGTGACACAGTTTCATTTGCTGGATCCCAAGACCCTCAAAAAGATATCCTTGTTGTGCGTGAAAATGTACATAAAACCATTTTGATTCGATCACATTTCCTTCAAAAGCCATGCATTTCATTAGCTGCTGTTACATCCTGGAAAATATGCCGCAAATGAATGAATTATGCCAACCTTGTTCCCATTGGTTCTCGCATCTATCTGTTTCAGCTGTGATATACTGTTACGTAGCGAGTCAGAGAAACAGAGCGAGAACAGAGAGATGGAGGGGAGGTTGGGCCGAGCATCTAAGAGCAATAACATCTGAAATCAGAAGGAAACACGGAGCAGTTGCTTCAGGCAATGGAGGGGAGCGCAGAGGGCGAGCCGGGCATCTAACATGAACCATCCATCTGTGAATACAGCACACTGTCCCGCTCACAATCCATTCATTTAGTCTTTTCAATAATTCATGGCTCTTTTATTGTGCTGACAACATGCTCTAAGAAGAGACAGGCAATGAAAAAGAAGATTGATCATGTCTCTTAGGCCTTGGTTTAATTAGAATTGACAGCGCTAACGAAACACAAACAAACCAGCGATCGTGAATGAGAGGCCAAGATGTCAGGGGGAAAAAAAGGAAAATGTTCATTCTGAAAATATTTGTTTACATTAGGAGTTAGGAGTATTACAGCAGGAGTACAATATAATGGCGCTTTAGTGGTTGCTCTTCAAAAAATGCCCCATTTAAACATAGAAGAGGATGACAAATGTCAAACAGAGTGAATCCTTAGCTTGTACAGCTGGGCTCTAACCCTAAAATGTCCACTTGACTTGCTTTCTGTTTTATTCCGGGCAGTGCGGTTGTGGAGCCGGCGTGGGAGTGTGTAGAACACTAAGAAAAAAAAAGCCTGTTCTCTGTTCAGACGTTGTTTTGTGTTGCCTTGAATTATTCAGCTCTGCTTTAACATGGACCACGTGACCTAACCCAGTCATACCCGGCTAATCATCATGTATCATCATCATCTCTCTCTCCCTCCTTTTTTCTTTTTGCTCTTTGCTTTTATGTTCTTACTTCCTTTCTGGGTCTTCTTGACTGAGATGTTTGAACTCAAAACAGGAGGCGGAAGCTCGAACTGCAGTGCGGCTCTGCTTTGAGTTGAAGGGTTTGAATCATGTGTGTGAGAGGACAATAAGGTAATAGTTCACATTTAGCCCTAATGGTAAACGTGTGATGTGAAATGTTTTGTTTGTATTATCAGTGCGGGTACATATTTAAGAGTCAGGAAGTATACTTTTGCAATTATAGACATGAATGGAAATGTATCAGTTTATTTAAGTTGGGCTGAAAATGTGACAGCTCCTGCAGCTTTGAGTTTTTAAGATGTATTTATTCAAACAGCATCAGATCTACTTGTTGAAACCCATGCACACCAGTTGCCTTAAAAGGACCAACTCCATGTCTCTTATGTAACTTAAGTGCTTTAAACATCCATGAGGGAACCAATCACAAAGTTTGTTCACTAACTTCGGGTTAGAAAACCCCTGCATCGTGCACTAGCTTACATACAAATCTACTGTCTTTTGTTCCCCGGTGCTATGCCATGTCATTCATGTAAAATGCATGTTGAAATGCTGTCATGTCTCATTAATAAAAACACTTTAGTTTGGAGACCCAATTTAAGTGTTAGGCCACGGACTAAAGAAAACAACTGAAATAATCAAGTTGGCTGAACAGCAGGCTATATCCACATCCACCTACGTAAGTCTAATATTCACTCTCTTTTCTCCCAGTTTTTGGTCTCCACCATATATTGAGGCAAATATATTGACTTTGTCTGTCGTCCTCTTGATTTATTACCAAATAAAAAGACAGCAGATTGCGAGAATCGGGACATATTTCAAGGTAAATCAATACATGTGACAACCCATTAGCTTACGTTAGCACTCACCCACTTCTTAGCTAACATTACGGTTTAGTTGCCGCCGGTCGATTCACTTCCAGGCTTGAATGAATGTGTCCAAGATGTGCAGTAATATTTAAGAATGAATTTATGTCTTTCCCATAGTAACATGTGACAAATATCAAACAGTAGTGTTTGAAGTGGTTGAATGCTAACATTACCCGTAATTCAACATTGTCACTATGGTTGTGAATCAATCAGGAAGCAGTGAAATATCAACAATTTGACAGAATCTCTGCGTTATGCGACTTGCAACCAGGAACACAGCAGTATGACATTTCATCTTCCCACCCTGAGTGTGACATCAGATAAAAATGGCCTCCGTGTGAAGAGTACAACCTGGGGCTAATGGGGATGTCTTTATCTTTCTAGACATTTGGTATATAATGGTGATAATAAGTCAGTGGCTCACCAAAACAATTAGGAAACATCCGCTAGGATCCATGGATTTCATTCTATTTTTGGTCCTCCTCATCTCTTGAGGGAACTACATTAACTTTGCCTGTCCTCCATGTGGTGCAGAGCAGTAGTGTAGTGCTGAAAACAGCCATCTGCTGTGCTGCCACTGAAATGTATGCTGTGAGAGTGAACCAAAAGAGGAAAGTTGCGAGCCGGAAAACAAAAAACGATGACCTGGCGGTGGCTGAAAAGCTCCGTGGAGCTAAAGAAGGTAATGGTACCAGCGCCTGTCAGCAATCACACAGTGCTTGGTGAAAAGTGGAAAGCACTTTGATCCTTTGAAAGTTCCAGTTTCCCACCCGTCGAGACTTTCTGACACAAGCTTGATGCTTGATAGGCTATATGTACTGTATAAAGCATGTCATTCAATGCCACAATTCTTAAATGCAATTGCATGCAATATCGATGCTCATTATTATGTATCTACATGCTTCGATGCAGATACAAGAAAAGAAAACTTGACTCACTTGATATGTAAATGGACAACTGTCTGACAGTCTTCATCTAAATACCGGCAGTCCTCCTCCCTAAGGCTCTGGAAATTGCAGATAAAAAAACCCCTCCATACTTAACTGTGCTCAGCCTCCAGTCCAAAAAAGGAGATGATCCTCTCTGGGTTCCTGCTGACAGGGAGGAGCTTTGGAGGGCGATTCGGAGAGGCTCCTGACACGATGACCCACATGTCACGCGTCTGAAGGCATCGTCAAAGAAGCAGCGCTGTTAGATGTGAGCAGCGCTGCCGATTGATCGGCAGGTGAAGTCTTCTTCATCAAGTTAAGAGACAGTGCCTCATTTGTTGATATTAAACAAGCGTGCAGACCTGAGTGATCAGGCAGAGGTGTGTTTGTTATAGCGACGGGGCAAATATGCCGCACCGTTGTAAGAGGATGGGACACATGTCCAAGATGGATGCATGAAAACGTTCCCGCCTTCAAGAAAATATAAGGATGACAAAGTATTTTCAACTAATGGTGCAAGAAAACAAAAACAATGAAGAGGTGTGGGACAGGACTGGGTAGGCTGCTCTGTGCCACACCACGGTGCAGCCAAACATTTGCAGCAACCGGTTCCAGCTGATGTTTTATTGCTTAGGATCACGGCCAGCTTTCAGGGAATGTGCTGACGTGAATTTAGGCAGTTAAATATGCTGAAGAATGTGTACAATTCACTCAATGTCCCGATCCTGTCCTGGGCTCTTAGCAAAAGTGCTCTGGCCGATTCAAATTGAAAAAAAAAAAAA
>CAEMYA010002158.1:34646-57058 GCA_903131615.1 Diplodus sargus
AAGAAGGATTTCACTCTCTTTCCCTCTCTCTTTTCCTCTCTCTCTCTCTCTCTCTCTCTCTCTCTCTCTGTCTCTCCCTCTCTCTCCCCCTCTTTGTGGATATTATGATGAATGAGGCATTATCAGGGCACAGAGGTAAAGTAGATTAAAGTGACATCTAAAGCAGAGAAATGACCCTCCTCATTTACAGAGCCCGTGTTAAGTGATGAACACAGATAAGTCATGGGTCAGCAAATGCGACTCCCTTTGTGGGGCCACTCAGGGAGTTATCCCATAATGCACCAACAGGCCTCAGATATAAAATGTTCATATGGTTTTAATAACTTATGGATGATGCACGCGCCGCCATTCGGATGTGCAAGAAACGGCGCATCAGCGTCACGCCACGGGAAACATGAGGTCATGGAGGTTGCATATAGGATTATGCACATGCATATGCAGCAGCGCTGTTGGGTCTCCACCCATCAAAACACATTTCGTGTCTCTTGATGTTGGGGATGGCTCGCAAACAGTCTGATCTCATTCATCAAAGCGTGAGCTGGCGCAGACATGCCCCCCCCCAAAAAAAAAACACTTGACAGACATCTGCCTTTGCGGCTACATTAACCCATTAGAGGTTCTCAGAAGAAGACAGATATACGGAGTTCAATCACATATTCATGCAAAGTTCACCGCAAGTCATCTGATGTACAGAAAGTCTGCGAGGAGAGCACAAACATTAAAGATTGAGATGTGAAATGTCAGCGTGAAAACCGAGGAGGTTTCCAAACAGAAGTGAGCGCTGAGGAATGACTCGCAGGATGAGGAGAGAGGCTCCTTCCAGGATGGATGTCTTTAAAGGTCAGGTGTCAGGCGCCATCACATTATACAGTCCTCTGTCTCTGCATCCACGACAGCCACAGCTCCTTCAAAGCATTTCCTTCTTCTCAAGTACATTTACTTGGGTACTTTACTCATGTACAATTTTGGAATGCTTTCCATTTTCTGCTACTTTATACCTCCGCTCTGTAACAATTTGGAGGCAAATATTATGTCTTGTTTCACCCCACTACATGTATTTGACAACTTTTGTTACCAGTTACTTCAGATCAAAAGTACTTATTTCTGATGAACAGAAAGATGCTGAATATTGAATACACAATCTGTCAGGGGGTAATCAATATAGTGTCTAGTGTATAAGTATTGGAAATATGTATATAATTACGTTAAATTAAGTTCAGTTATTGACAAAAATGACTTCCGATGCTTAAAAGTCGTACTTATAAGAGAAGTAGTTTTTTCAGTCTTGTTCTGAACTCATCAAAAACAGACACACTAGGATTGTACGACGGGTCAGCCGCCATCTTAAAGCATCAGTATTTGATGACTTGGGGCTGAGACTAAAACATATTTTTTTCTTACATTTGTACATTTAATATCAGATTGACTATTTGCATGGATGACTTCAATCTTTGACAAAGTAACATTTTCACACGGTATCCTTACTTTTACTCAAGTATGACTTTGGCTTACTTTTTACAGTACTGCTGGTAGCCCAGTGATGTAATTGAACTTCAAGCATCAGTTTGACGCTCTCACAGTGATGTTAACATGCAGATGTATAGCAGGTACAGATTGTTTATTACTATTATTTTAGTGTGTTAGTGTGCCTCTGGTTGCTTATCAACTCTTAACATTACATACAGCTGGGACTGATGGATGTCGTTTTTCAGATATTTGGTCAGAAACCAATGTATTTGGCAAATGAAAAGATTTACCTTGTATTGGTGATGGATAAAAAGTCAGTGGGTGACCAAAGTAATTAGGAAACCTCCGCTGGGAACCAGAAATATTCTGTCCCAAATGTTGTGCCAAGGTGCACTAAATGCCAGTTTCTATATAATGTTGTGTTCAATGTGACTCTTCACTTTTTGATTGTGCAATTTTGGAAGAATCCCTAAAAATTACTATTAGTCAAAGTTAAAAGTCTATCCTTTGTCAGTTCACACAGCAATTTTATTTACGTGACGAACAATCCCAGATACCATATCTGACAACGTCATTATCTGTTATGACGGGCTGGAGATTTCCTCTTTTATTTTATTAATGACTCTGCCAAAATAAAAATAAAAACATACCTTCCAATACAATTTTTTAACCCAGAAAACCAGTCTGCCTAAAATGTTATATAACTGAATATCAGCCTCATATTTGATGTGCAATAACAAGCCTGCTTGATAATATATCACTCATTAATTTCATTTTGCCTTTTTAAGTTGTGTTGGCTTGTTATGCACATGATCAAAATGTAACATAAAGTCAAATGAAGCGTAGCAACGCCATCATGTAATAAAATGCGACTGAGTGACAGGATGACCTCGTTAACCGGACGTGTTCATCGCGTGTTTTGAAAAGAATCTTCCTACACATTTGCAGTGTTGACAGCTCGTGCTCATTGTGGGAATCCATCACACCAGTAGACCCCTAACAACTTGTAAACACTGCAGGTGTGAATATTGTGTCTACAGTGCTTACATCCCATTAAACAACTTAAAGTCAGAACTGACGGATGGGTCGGCCGCTGCGTGTACGTCGTGAGAGCTGCTAATGGTGGAGGACTGCGAGAGTGTAGCACCAAAGTCATCTGAGCGCAGCTGTCAGGTTTGAAGGCTCCATTATTACTGGTAGCCATTAAGTTCACTCTGTCATTACTTGTCAGCGGCGCTACCGGGCGCGTCAGCCACAGTGAATGGAAATGCCGGCTAATAATAGTTTATGATAAACAAACCATTCCTATCCAGGTCTTCCTCATTACGCATGCTGTCATAACACAGCAGCACAATGGCGGGAAGTGATCGTGTTCGAGCGCTGCTTTAATGCGCGGCGAGGTCCTGACTCTTCCGTGTGCCTCCTCAGGATCAGCACTGACAGTTATTGCGTATTCTGTGGCGATGAGTTCGATATGTAGATCCTATGGTATGCTGTATATGTGTGACACTGGAGCTGATAAAGAAATGATATTACGTGGTTGTGAAGCAACCACAACATGCCGCGGAGCATGATTGTAGCATGTACAGCATGATTCACGCGGATAAAAACAAAAGATGCAGCCGTAGCGCATTTTTATCTGCATCTATTAATGTGTGCAAGAGACACCGACAGAGAGAAGATGACAGTGAAATATAGAGAGGCAGCAAACACTGGCGAGAAAACATTGACACATACGGACTGATGGATGGCTGGAAAGGGAATAGGAAATTTTGGGCCCGTGGCAGTGCGTTTGCCACTGTCGATCTGATTTGGGTGACACTCTGTGACAGGAAGCTGGCAGAGGAGCCGGCTGACCCCCCCCTCCTCCCCAATCACTGGAGGTCACGATGGAAGGGACTGGCACATGTACACATTCAAAACACACACACACACGCACAAACCCAGCATCCAAGTCCAAAACTTAATTCATTGTTTACTTCTATAACCAGCCCCTGAAACCACTGCCGGTGGAATTTAAACTGGCATAGAGTTGCCGTTAACCCTTCTTTGGCGATTAGAGCTCAAATTAAACCAGAGGAAACGACTCTCGAGTGGGTAACTAGCCTCGGCCTGGCAAATGGAAACAATGCATGTCGTGTGTATGGCCGCGGGGAGATCCAACATCGCCAACCCTAAAATCAAATGTTGCTCGATGGAAAAACTAGTGTCCGATTCCTGCTGCCTCACCACATCATGAGATGCATGTGGCAGGTCTGTCCATCATCGTCTTCCCCTTCTCCAAGTTTGTTTCCCTCTTATTAAAGGGTTCGCACCACTGTGGTCTAACTCCCATAGGGGAAAGAGCTCTTTTGTTTCTTGTACCATTTAATAGCTTACCTCTCGGTTATGTATTTTTTAAAGGATACTTAGAAAGTGCAGTGTGAGTGCTGTTTAGTTTAATGGCGTTCTGTAGATGAAGATGTTCATAATTCATGACGCCTGCGTCCCGCGCTGCATTAAGTACTTTTATATTTTAATGTTTATTGTTCATCAATTGTCTGCAAAGAGAATTTCCCCTCGGAGGACACTGAAATGAACCCGGCACGTATTAAACATGCATTTGATGGATGAGTGGCTGATAAAGAATGAAGATAAGAGAAAGTTGTACCTTTTCAGCTTTTTAAAGTGCACTTACTATTTCCTGTCCCATCCAGGCCAATGGTTTTTACTCTCATGAGACGTCGAGTACTTGCACTGTTATTTTTAGGTTGGGAAAAGCTCATCTGCAGTTCCCTAGGTGAGAGGCCCGGCTCATCTGATCCCATCAAACAGTGAATTCATCGCTGCCGTCTTAGCTCGCTGTCTGTCTAGCCGAATGTCCATCCATATCATCTTACTTACTTACTTCTTGGACCATAAACCTGCTTTACAGTTAACGTTTCTTCTCATTACTTTGTCTCGTTCGGTTTGCGACTCGCGAGTCACGTCTTTCCTCCATCAACTGACGAGGGGGGAAAGCAACACTGGAGAGAAATTGCAATGACGGCTATAATTCTTGATGTGACTGATGTTGCCAACAAGTTTTTATTGGATCTGAATGTGCACCGCTGGAGAAGAGCACAATTCAAAAGCCTTCTGCCGCTTCTTTGATTCACAAAATATGAGAATGATGTAAGGGAACGTCACAACAAATTTGGTGGACAATTCTGTTTCCAGGGGCAAATCCAGACAAACAAACACTCAGGAGCGTCTGCACAAAGAGGGGAGGTTTCACCCACGCATGAAAACATGGTGCGCCACCGGTCTAACCTGAAATCCAAGAATCCTGACAAGCAGGATCACAGGTATAACCCGTGGCAGACTGGGTCATTATCAAATTAGCGTTTCAGTCAGAATAATCACATCGCTGTCTGCTGAGTGAATAACTCATTTTCTCTTGAGTATCAGCTCAAGCAAGGACAAATACTTGACGGAAACCTCCACAGAGGAATCAATTAGTTGCAATAGGAAAGTCTGAAAATGTCTCACAGATACAATTACAATGCATTTTATATTCAATGAGTTAATTTTACACAAGGTCCATATTCAAAATGAATAGCTTGATGTAATCTAAATAAACACAAAATGACACCAGCCTCTAATTTAGGTAAGCCACAAGCTGTTTTATGTAGAGGACACAGCCAGGATGGAGCTTTGATCAGCACGCATGCGCTCATTGGAATATTGCTGCCTTCATGTGCACTGTGGAGGCTCCGACTGCCGACATTCAAAGTGTCCCAACTCAATACCACTCTGGAAATGTAAATTTAACACGGCATATCAATGTAAATGTTGCGATATTTCATGTCGGTTGACGCAATGCATTGCTTTGCCGTGTGGCCTGTACGTGTGTGATGTAAAACGACTTCACACGAGGTTTATATAGTGAATATGTTTTTCAGCAGTCTTTAGTTTGGACTCTGAAAAAACACACTCAGAAATTTCTAACATTTAAATAAAAAAATTATGAGAATAGATCACATAGTGTTACACTAAGATGTGGCGGGAAATAGCAGTTTCCATCTCGTGTAACATGTGTAACATAAAGTACCACATGGACGTTGTTGGGTCGCGCGCGTGTGAACCTCCACCTAGGAACTGTTCCGACGGCACGTGAACGCGGCACGAACAGCAACACATTCCCAGCGCCACAGCGGAGTCCAGAGTGGGAATGAGACTCCGCTAACTACACCGGAGAGAGCGTCGTACCTGGTGAACCGGGCCGAGCACACGGTGTCAGCCAGGGATAAAGTAAACGACCGGACACGGGGAGAAAGGAGTGCAGTGGCTGTTCCTTGGAGGGAAGAAAGAAACGCCGTTAAAAAGTGAGTTTATGAGAAGAACTGAGAGGATTTATTAAGTGGACACGAGACGCGAGTGGGACCGTGGGCAGATGTAAGATGACATCGATAAGGGTGGATTAAACTGCGGGGATGGCAAGACAATGATGTGTGCACAGTAAGGAGTGACTTGTGAGCCGACGGGAATGGCTTGATTCGTCGCCCCAGGCAGAGGAGCTGGGACAGTACTGTCAGAGGCACTCATGTTCCTGTGGAGCAGAAAGAAAGTTTGCTGCGCTTCGCTCGGATACAAATCTACTTTGTGAGCCTCGCCGCCACCGCCGCGACTATTTCTCAGAGCCCGGCTCGTTTTCGTCGTCGGCCTGTTGAACTGTTCACCATGTCTAAACCCGCGCTAAAGAAGAACCACTGGACCTCCAGAGTGACCGAGAGCTCCGTCTCCAAAGATGCCCGCGGTGACTTGAACGTGCCACTGCGCGGCGGCGCGGAGAACGGAGAGTTCGCCTACATCGGCCAAGTTAACGAGGATGTGGTTCTGTACAAAAGTGGGAAATTAAACGAAGGGGAACTGCTGCTGGAGGTGGAGAACCTCTCGATTTCGGGATTACCCTTGTACGACATACAGACAGTGATAAGGAACTGCAAAGGTCCCGTCAGGTTGAAAACGGTCAGGCAAGGTAAGGACTGGGAGAAGCGACGGCACACGCAAAATTCCGTTTAAACTTCTGAACTTTGTAGTTGTTTTGTTCTCTTAAACATGGCAGGGGTCGAAACGTTTGTGACAAACCTGTCTGTCGAAAGAAAAAGTAAGCGCTTCTCAATTCGGCACACACAGAAATTGCACAATGAAGTCTCAAAGTGTGTCAAATGATGAAATAAGTTCTGCCAGGTGAAACTTCAGGAGGTCACGCTACACCTGTCGAGGAGCGGAGGCCACGTTAAACTGGCAGATTTTTTGAATGGGATTTGGCGAGTAGTTTTTCCACGTTCACACAATTCACACAGGTTGTTTATTCAACTTCTCTTTAGGCCAGTCTTCTCTCCATCCCTTTTGAAATGACTGACATGCCCCTCCCAATAATGTGTACATTTATGGCATTTAAGTTATAACAAATGATCTGTAATTCAACACCTGAAAAAAAATCTCATCCTTCCAGAGGTTTGAGCTATCCAAGTTAGGCTAAACTTTGACTTTATGTAGGAACAAGAGGTGACACCACAAGATGAGTTCAGAAATCACCATTCATGTACAGGTTATCTACAAAACAAGCAGATACTTAGCAAAGCTGGCCTACATCTTTTTTTCCCTCTGCGTCAAGGCTCGACGGTATCTCTTGAGTCCTCAAACAGGCTAGACCGGCAACACATCTCTCGTACCCAACAGGAAGTGGAACATCAGGCACCTAACATCAGGCCAGTGTTGCCGGTATGGCTAGTTCATGGTCAGCTTGACTCAGCAGGGCTGGGCACTTTGACACTGAGCCACTCTGACAGGCTCCCAGCATGGCAAAGCAGACTGCTGAAGGGATGCTCGCAGCCAGCCCGGGCCACAGTAACATCCTGTAGAGACGGGGAAAAAAAAAGAAAAAAAGAGCAGCGACTCTTCAAGGACAGTTTCACATATTTATAATCTGTGAACGCTGGCAGCGATATTGGCTCGGCCTGTTTAGAAGTGGCATCGGAGTTTTTCTTTTTTTTTTTTTAAAGACACTGCTTGTAATGTGAATATCAGTATCTACCTTGCGTGCCTCTGCATTGTATTTGGAGGAGGGGGGAAAAAACACATCAGAGTTAATGTTGTACGACAGTTGAACAGAAAACATATCTGTAACGACATAAACTGACGGAGAGGACCTTCAGCTGAGCACGTCTCCAACAGATATCACTGACAGCGAAACATTGCTGTCTGATGGCAGTGAAAATGTAGTTAGATATTTCTCTTACAAACTCGGCACACTGAAGTGAGGATAGAAGATTGAAGGTCCTGCACACAGGTGTTTTCACTCACGGGCTGATTAGATCTCGACAGGCACAGGTGTCAACAATGGCCCTGCTATTGTTCACGCTGGCTCACTGGGACGCTTGAATAAAACAGTCATTGTTAATGTTTGGCAGGGCTGGGAGGTTACTTTGATACAGTTACTAATTACCTCTTGTAATGTAATCCAAATATCACAGTATGAAAGTAATGCAGCTGGATTACTTTTCCTGGCTTTCGGATTACGTCTATGTATTCTGTAACAATCCGACACTTTAGTGTTCGGTTCCACTGAAGACCAGAGTGATGTTGTGTGGGACTGGTGAAGTGTTGAAATAGGTGCACATGTTCGTAGTTATGGTCTTTCTAGAGTATCATTCTTTCTTTTATGATTGTAAACCTTTTTTCCCGCATGTATCTGCAATCTAATTGCTACTTTTTGACACCGGAATAGTTACTTTTTTATGTATCCTGATTACATTATCCCATTCCATATATTCGTTACTCCCCAAAACCAGGTTATTAATAACTAAGGCTGCAAGCCAATGGTTATTTTCATGTTGATTAATCTCTTGTTTATTTACTCATTGAGTTGTTTAGTTTATAGCTGGAATCAGAATTTTCACTTTTGTTTTCCTCAAAAAATCACTCAAATCCATCAATTTGATTATAAAAATAGTTTGTGATTAATTTATTAATAGTTGAAACTACTCGGCTAATGATTCCAGCTCTGCTAGTATCACCTGTGCCTTTCCTGCTGTGAAAAAGGAATATATACTAATAAGAGTGTGTGGCCGTCAGATGTCCCGCCCTGACAAGTGTACAGCACTGCAGGACAGTTAGGGAGATTCCAGTCATCCTCGGGCCGTAAACGTCCACATGGTTCTGAGAAGAGGCCTCATCAGAATAAGTGAAAACACTTGTGCAGTTGAATCTCAGGAGCTCTAATTGAGATTGAAAGTGCTGGGATTTACAAAATGTCTGTATTTTTCGTTTAAGCTCAGGATCTTGAGTTAAGTATTGTTTACTGGTTTGCAGGAGATTCCAAATTGTGGCGACTGCTGCGGGGAGCTCGCTGTCTCCCGTTCAGTAACTGCAGGGGTAAATAAATCCCAGTGCCAGGTGGTGGACATCTTTTTTTCAAAAGCTTGCCTGTTATTGAGCGCAGGATTTCAAAGCCTTTCTCGACTCTTTCCTAATAAGGAGCACTTAGGAGGCTGTTTGGTCACTTTATCGAGCCCTACTTTAAATACTTTTTAAGGGAAATCACCAGTGTGAATTCAGAATTTCAAAATTTAATTCAGGTAACGTCCGTCAGTGTTGACTCCCACTCTTTTCTGCAGTTTGTAATGACTTTAGACAATAAGAGGAAACTCGCTCTCACTTTGAGCCAATCACACGTCTCTCAGCCGCCACTTTTTCCAGGACACATCTGGGGATGTCGGGTGTCACCGCCATACAGCATCACATGATCAGATTCCATTTAGGAGTTTTTAATAATTCACGCTGTCTGGGAATTTTCCCTCCCTAATCAGCCCTAATTGGGAAAATATGCTTGGCAACAAGGACCATCTGTAAAATCTAAATGACCTAATTTTACCCGGAGCCTGTGCCATTTTCTCACTTTAATCAAGCAAGATGTGTGGAGAGGTAATGCTGCAGCGTCTTGGCTCACTGATGTTCACTGAGCATTTACTGCTGGTGACTGCCAGCCGTCTGAAAAGTTGTGTTGAAAAATGTCAGGTTGGGGCATTCAGCACTCTGTTCAGACCACACGCACATACACAGACACACAGAGGCAGTCCTAGTTGGAGCTGATAAGAGAGTCTAACCAGCTCTGCTGCGGAGATTGTGGCGTTTGCTTTGGGTGTCAGTGAGAAGTTCAACACATGTACACACACATATTTAGTGCAGAAAACACACCCCATGCACTGCTGCTGAACCCAGGTCACGATGAGTCCACTTGACTGTGTATCGATCAGGCAGAGGTCGTGGGAAAGTAACAGGATTATGTAATTTAAACCACACATACAAACACACACATGCCCGTCCGCCCTTCTCCTCACCCTTTGAAACAAGCAGCTACTGACCCCTGACTGTCCTGCTGCAGTTTAATACTCTCAGAGAGATGTGCTGTACGACAAAGACAGTATGCCGTGTTTGCAAACATAAAATCACATTATGATAAGACTTGTCAATCTGCTAAACCACCGGAACTCATTTGTGGATAATCTTCATAAGAAGATGACCTACTGCTCCACATATGCAGCTCTGTCACGGTGTAACGCTAAAGATATCACACACTAATGTGTGCTTGTATAAACACAGATTCGCAACAGAGAGGGTTCAGATTGAGAGGAGATTAGTGTCATGCTCTCTGTGGTGTTTGTACACATGTTGGGTGTGTTAATAATCAGGGAAATATCTATGATACTGTGTGTGTGTGTGTGTGTGTGTTGTTGTGCTGTATTTTCCCTGTGGACAGAGAGACGGAGACTATAACAGCAGTGCTCCAGACTAACTTTATACATTGGTTTGCACTTGTGCGCCTAACTTTATTTAGGTACGACAGCACGTAATTTAGCTGCATATATTATACATTTTAAATGTAATCTCTTAAGGCATGATGTGGGACAGACATCGCAGCATTGTTTATCACAAAAATGTGATTAATCACCAAATTCATGATGAAAATGAGCTATGATTTAATGTTATGATGTCTCAAGATGTCCCTTGTTCGCATGGAGGAATGTGGGTGCAGTGCGGGGCGCGGTCTCAGAAATTCTGCTACACACTGAAAATGCTGTGACCAGTGAAAATGTTTAGTTGCACTGGGAAGATGTTTGGGTGCATGTGTGACCAAAACAGCAGCACCCCGAGAACATGTATTACCTCCACACGTGACGTTTTGGGCCCCAAGTCCTTCTTTAGACATAAAGCGAGTGCGGAAACATCATACAGGTACCTATGTACCTCTAGTAGTCAACTGACAGGTCATTTGGCTACATAAAAGTAAACTAGCTTAGTAAACACCCTCATTTATAGGCCATAATAATGTGTGTTTTTTTTTACCTGATGATTTTCTTATGTTATATTTAGGTGGTAGTACAGAAAATATTGCATTTATGAATTGTACTTGCAGACATCATTGTATATTATATCTGTAAGGATTTAATGTATTTCTTTGCACTTGCTCTATGTCTAAAGAAGGGCTGGAGCCTGAAAAGCCTGAAAGCCTCTTGTATTTTTTGACTTCACAAGCTTTGTAAAACAAATATGCGCGTACGCATCTGCGTGTGTGTTTACTGGACATGAAAAATGGCACAGTGGCCCCGAGTTCACGGGTTTCCCCGGGCAGGAGGCACGCTGTGTGTGGGTTCTTTTTTTTTTTTTTTTTTTGCCTGCATGTGACCACTCTCACACACACACACTGGAAATTTGAATCCTCCTCACATAAAAACAACCATCGCTCTCTCAAACCAATTGGGAATCAGAGAACTACAGCTTCAGAGGAGCGTGTTTCTCCCCCAGCGGTGTTATATTATGGAGGTGGTGTGATGAATGAGGTCTTACTAGCTATAAATTTCTGGAAGCAGAAAATATTCTCCCTTTCATATGGTGGCGTGTGTTGCTAACTAGGGCCCTGCTGCTCATATTTACAACACCACGTTACAGCGCGACCGCCAAGCTCTCTGTGTGTGTGTGTGTGTGTGTGTGTGTGTGTGTGTGTGTGTGTGTGTGTGTGTGTGTGTGTGTGTGTGTGTGTGTGTGTGTGTGTGTGTGTGTGTGTGTGTGTGAGAGTGTGTGTGTGTGTGTGAGAGTGTGTGTGTGTGTGTGAGAGTGTTTCTGGCAGGGATTGCGTATGGAAGTGTTTATTTCCTTTCTCTCAGCAGGAAGTCGGACAGCCCTCCTCGCCCCAACCGCTCTTCCACCTTTGTATTCTCTGACAGCGGTGGAACGACTTCACTTCCTCCCTCGTACACCCCGGCTTTAGGAAAGATCTCTGGCTTCAATTTGAGGGTGTGTGTGTTTATATGTGAGCGAGTGTGGGACACGAGAAAGAGAGGGAGAGATAGAAGTCACATGTGTACAGTAAAAGCATCTCGCCTACTTTGAGCTGAATTGGTGTTTGTGTGTGCGTCGGTGCTCGGCTTAAGCTCCACGTTTAAATAAAGTGTAGGGACTCTCGGTTAGTGACTAAATAGACCATGAAATGCTGTCTCACTAATGCAGCGCCTTTTTGTAATCCCCCTAAAGAGGCACATATGCACATGTGCACATCCTTTACTATTGTTTACTGAAGAATCGTCTTTCTTTACCTAATTAGCTCAAGTGTAGGCTGTCGTATTGAGTGTGAATGGGAATTGGTCACACTTGGCACTTGCTGTTACACACTCTGTCAGAGGAAGAGAAAGGCCGACTAATTTACGACAGCGAGTTGAGAAGAGCTGGGGGAGGCTGCGAGGCAGGTCCCTTTCCTTTCCTTTGAAGACTGCTCTTATCCAGCGTCCTCAAATTGTACACATGCACAGCAGAGGAGTGGGTTTCTGAGGAACGCCCGAAGACTCCGCCAAGGTTTCACCTTTTCAGTCCAATTTTGAAACCAGTTTGAAGGAAATCTGTCAACACTCTCTTTCCTCAGTGGTCACTTCTCAAGGATCTTGTCCCTCGGGGTCATTTCATCGCGCTTTGCTTTATTTCTTCTCCCCCCCGACACATTCCCCCCCCCCGATCCGTCAAACCATGAAATACTGAGCTCCTTATGAGTGTCAGGACACACTGGGAAATTAAAGCCCCAAGCTTAATATCAGGCTGCTTTGGTTCAGTACCCAAGGTAACGGTTAACCTAGCCAAAGTGTCGGATGAGTTGACAAATCTGCTCAAAAAAGGCCTTTACTTATTCCCACTCAGTTAATCTGGCTACTTGGTTAGCATAATCCCCCCAGCTGCGTTCGCTCAGTGGTGGGGAAATTAGACTCCTATCTTAGAGCAGAATTTTTTATTATGGACCATTAAGATCCTGAAAATATGTATTTTGTCCCAGTTGCTTGAAAAGTACCTTCACATTAAATATTGAGCATTAATTGAGTTAGTAAATCATATTAACTATTAACTGGGGCTGTTAAAACCTTGTATTCCTGCACACTAATATTGATGGTTTACTATTTACACAGTCAGATAATTTTGCTAAGCTAAGCCAGCGGTGCTGATAGCATTGAACCAACATCCCCTGAGTCTGTGTTTGAATGCACTTATTTAAGTTGAGTTCAAAAGTTGCTGCTTAAACTTTGTAGCACCTTTTCAAGTATAGAGTGTTATGCTTGTTGTAGCACCAAATCATGACTATCAGTATCAGAGCAGCCTTTTGTTCAGTGTAATGGGCAGAGTCGGCAGCTGAGTGGTGAAATATTGTACCAACCTGCAGTCGCTAAAGAAGTCGCTGACGCTTCACAGTCTCTCTGCCAGCTGCGCGCTCATTCTTAACAGTGTTTGAGCATAGGCAGTTCTTGTTGTGTGTCCTGTGTTAAGTCAGGAATGGGATCATTTGCAAGCCTCGCAGATAGCAGGCATGGTGTGTGCGCGCATGTATGTGTGCCCATTTTTGCGTGCCAGAGAGGCTGACATAGCCAAGTCTTTCTGTCAGCTCTGCTGCTGTTCAGCTCAGATGAGATGTGGTTAGGCCTGCAGCGGGCACGGCTAGGAAGCAAAATGATGGGATTGGTAGTGGCTGTGGGCATTATTAATATGGCTGAGACCAGACCCACGAGTGAGCGGATGCGTCCAAGAAAAAGCGCTGCTGCTCTCTTGAAAAGTTGAAGGTTTTATAAGTTTTTTTACTCATTAATTCAGCAGGGACTTCTGCACAAAGAAGCAGAGTTAAGTGCTTGTGCATTCGGAACTCCACTTCATGTTTCTGTAATGTGACGCAACATATCTGACATCTTGAGATACAAGCTTGTCAAAAGACACAAGTTTAGAAGCTTAATATGGTGTTAATTTGTTGTGAATGCTGACTGTCAGCCTGTTACCTGTTGTGGTTGCACCCAGTAAAATCTATACGTTTTCTCTCGGGTTCCTTGAGAAATCAGGCCTTTCTTCCTGTCTGCTTCTTTACCCTTAATTACGTTCTGGTTGAGGCCTCGGGCTCTGTTTACACAAATCCCATTAATGTGAAGCTTCTTCTGGAAGCTTACTCATGCACATTCGTGTGCACACGCAGACAAAACAATGGAGTATCTCCAGGTTTAGAGAACAGTCTAGCCCTGATTAAGAGGATTTAGGCACGAGGCTGTCTGTTTGTCCGCGGCACTGAGCACACACACACACACACACACACACACACACACACACTTGCCCAAACTCTCGGGGTCTTCCTGCAGTGGCAATTATGCAGCAAGCACAACAATGTCTCGCTGAACCACTCTGCCTTAGTCCTCCTCCTCCTCCTCATCTTTCCTTGTTCTATTCATCTTGTCTGCTCTCTGTATCGCTCCCCTCTCAAGTCTTCATCTATTCTCTCCACATTCATTGTCGGCTGAATATGGGAATTGTGGCGGCTCTTATTATGGGGCAGCCCGTTGTGCCCGAGTCCCCCACCCTGTCCTTTTCCTGCTTAAGTCTCCTCTTGAAAAGAATTGTCCAACAGGTCGCTTCACAGCAGTTATGTATGACAGTGTGTGGCAAAGCATTGTGGGCAGCTTTGTGTGGGCTGGTAGTCACTGTGAAGGGAGAGGGTGGTGGATTATGGGTAAAAAAAGAGAGAGATTTGAAGTTAGGAAGATGCGTTAACACGTGTTAAGCTTTGTGGTTAGATGTTATGATGTGTATTGCAGTTATGGAAGTTGGCTTGATAATACTTTTCCTCTGTTTAAGCGGAACTTCAACATAATTCATTCAGCGCTGAGTTTGAACAAAAGACAGAATAAAAGATGTAAAACAATGAATGGCTTCTGTGCCTGTCAGCCTCTGTCAGTACTACCCATGCACAGCTCTCAACAGAGATGAGAAAGAAGCAAGATATCAGACTCATTAGCTACTTTGATTATCAGTTCCTTATGTGTCTAATTCAGAATGTTATTGATGAAGTCTTTTTAGAATAATTATGAGCGTCTTCTGGATGAAGTATAATCAAAGTATTCCACTATGGACCATTAAACAGCTCTTATGGACTGGAGATCAGTTGCCATGCCCGACAATGCCTGGTAACGCTTTAGATTACAACATGCAATTTACAGCGTAAATACTCCAGAGTTGCAGTTTAATCTTTCGTACAGTGTAACAGTACGAACAGTGTACTAGTAGAGTATGAACCAATACATATATGTAGGTAGTGGGGAACAAGATGTGAAAACTAGGGAAAGCAAATTCTGAAGAACTTGTGGTTGTGAATGCTGGCTGTTGAAAAGCTGACACCAAGTGTGCTGAATGACTGAAGGTGTCAAAATACACTATGCTGTTCGCAGAACTGCACCGCCGGCTTGATTTTTTTTGTCAAGAAGCAGATGATGGAGCATGAAGAGAGGTGACAGTGAGAATGAGTCAACTACTCTGAATAGGACTGAAATGTTAAATAAATGGATCACGCTGCTGTGATACATGTGGTCTTCGAAAAATGCGGCCCCCAAAGTGAGACACGGCTATAGTTAAACCGAGTGGTCCAACATATCTACCAGTCTGCTGTGCTTATTTTATGCACTCTGTGTTGCTTTGCACACTTAAATAAACCAAATCTACCCAACAGCAACACCTCACCGCTGGTTGAACGCGCTGCTAGTTTTGGGTAAGCTGTTATTTTCTTAAGTCTCTGGGTCAAGTAGGTAAACTAGGTCTCCAACCTAACACACAGTCTGAGTGTTGGCAATGTATGAAAACATAAAACATTTATTGAAATAACCTCATGTAAAAAGAAAATGTAATTGTATGTAAGGTACTTGATGCAGGGGTTATTGTGAACAAACATTGTGATTGGTTCTATTTTGCTGTGGCTGTTGGTCACGGATGCCAGGCAACCAGCCGAGCCGTCAGGAGAAAACTGCTCCAAACTGACAAATAGTTCATCACATAATCCGTCAAAAAATGGCAGATGTCATTTTCGCACTCCAGTTTTATGTATGAAGTGTAATCCTAAAATGTATCTTAAATCTTCCTGTGAAAACAAGTTGTATCAGCAACCTGCTGTACTGTCACCAAAATGTCCTGGTGGGCAATGTTTCTGAAACCTAAGAAGACCTAAGTTTGTACTGATGTAAATAGATGGCGAGTACACTGTCAAGAAAAGGTGCCTGTTGCTCTCCCATCTGGAATGATCAGCATGTGTGATGATGACCAGCCTTGATTGAGAAAGCATGTGTGTGCCGCGGTCAGCTGGAAGCCTTCAGGACACCAAATGGCTTCGGTTCGGATCATCCACGATGACAGAGGAGATATGGTTGTGTCATCAGCTGAGCAGGTGGCTTCCCAGCGCTGATGGGTGTACAGTACTAACTGGATAGCAGCTCAGGGCTTACAGCTATGGCAACTATCTGATACCCCTGTGTTGGACGGTTTGGCTCTGCGTGGTGACTGTGCATCAGCTGTGTGTCCCCTGAAGCTGGGGGACTCACTGACTCAATCACCACGGATCCTGTACCACTCACATTAAATTCTATTGTTTCCAGTAATTTCATGCCTCCTCAACTTCGCGGTACGCACACTAAATGATTCAGTATATGCCGAGGACCACACACAGAAGACTCTTTTGTTTGTCTGGTCTCTGAAACGTAACCAGAGAAGGAAGAGTGGTGTATATTCAATTGTGCCTAAAGACAACAAAGAAGTGAGCTCATGTCACATAAGTGTTATTTAATGTTCATGCTGCATATAAGCATGTTCTTGTGAATATAATTTTACGAGCCAGTTCTACAGTTTTCTTCCCCACATGTTTACTGTTTCATCAGCCAAACTTTTGTCTGGTGCCAAGTCTTTTGGCTGTTGTTGCTTACCATTCTGAGAATTATTCAGCGTTAGGTGAAAGCTGCATGCAGAGTTGGTTCTGATCTTGGCAGCTTGTTTTCAAATTACCTCAATTTGGATAAAGAGATTTCTGGAAGAGCGTTCTACAGACAAAACACTAAGGATGGAGGTAAAACTGAGACTTAAGAGACACCTCATTAAAGGGTAACTTCACCAGTTTTACACATTAAAGTGTTTTTGCAGTGCAGTCTATGGGAGTACTAGTACATGCATGACAAAAAAACGGGAAGGATTAAGTCTTTTGTGGCTCCAGAGGAAGCTGTATGTTTTCTGATAAATTGCCTCCAGTGATGTCATTCAGTTGGTAAGTTGCGTTGTGGGTAATGCAGGCACCATGTTGCAAAGGAAGAAGAATGCATGGATTTTGATCATTGTTTTTAAACTGTTTATAATGAGTCCAACCGTGTTTTAGGAGGGCAATGCTAGACAGTGCTTATCCTTTGTTCACACTAACTGGGATTTGGCATACAGAACAATATAATGTTTCTGAAAGTTGTTGAAAAAGATTTGCAAATTTCAACCCAAGTGGTTTTTAATAGCACAGAGTTCACTGTTTTGATTGTCTGGGCAGCACCATGGCAGCCCAAAGTCGCCCTGCCCTACAGTGTGTGTGTTTGTGTGTCTGATAGTGGAACATAAAGGTCAGTACACATACGAGTACTTAAAGGTCACTACAAAACTACAATAGAGAGACTGTTCTCATTTTTCAGCGACAGAAGCAGCCCGTGCCCTCATCATTTACTGTACAGGCTTCGCTCGAACAGTACAATGAGGAGAGTGTGACAGCTTACTGATAGAAGCTTAATTAGACAAGCAGAGACTAATTAGCAAAGACAGGAAAAGGATTGCGTCTTAATTAAGAGGTCACCGGTGTCCATCTTCTCTCTTCACTGTCGGCGCTGGTCACAGATGTTAACGTCTCATCTCTCTATATGTCAGTGTCAGCAGCTCACTCACTCTGCTGGACTTTTTTTTATCAGAGCTGGGTATGAACCTGATGGTAGATCTTGGACGTAGCATTACAGCAATTTGTTAGTGTTTCGCAGCTTGACGACACATTTTCACACGCTTTTGATAATCCTGCTCTCGAAGAAAATATTGTACATCTTCACCACAGCTCATGAGCTTATTTTGCCTGCTAAGTCCTCTCCTAAATGAATCCAACATCAAGTTAAATCCCTCCAACAGCAGCTGCTATTATATTAGATATATTGCATGATGAAAAACAAAAAATGTATGAACTTGTATCTCTGTATATGACAGACCAGACTTACCATTTTACAACCTGCTGACAGCAGAGAGGCTTAATGTGGCCTTTATCTGTGTTATCTTGTCGACACTGTATTCTATTAAGTGGCTCAGTTTAAATCTGTTGTCGTGTCACTACAGTATTCCTGTTGGTGTTCACAGTCTTGCTGAGGTGACCTATATATTGTGAGCAGTATGTTGCCCGTCTAGCTTCTTTCCATCTCTGATCTTCTATAGACCAGACGCCATGAAGTACTGGTGTCACTACTTAAATTGCTTCCCTACTCTTCACTGAACAATTGTTATGAGACAGAGCAGCTTGGCTTTATGATAAGCAGTATATATAAGTTTTTAAGTTTCAAGGAGAAACACCCATTTCTCACATAAATGTTGTAAACAAATTCTGAAGCCAGCCACTCTGGACTTTGTAGTTGAAATTAAAAGTCAAACACAGGCCTGGCAGAGCTTTAAATGTATGTTATAAAATGCTCTGCTTTCAGAGAGGCTGTACTATCAACCTGGGGCAGCCATGTGTGGGTTTGGGTAATCTGCCTGAAATCACATTTTGACAGCAGGGAAACCTGGGAAAAGGTACTCTGGTGTGAGCCTGCTGACCGCATGTCACCGCCTGTAATGCCCCAACGGGATGAGCCTGATTGGTTACCCATATGGAAATAGCGCCGTACTTCAGGATTATGACACGACACAGACCATCCAGGCGCCGTCATCATGCCTGTATTTTCATTTCATCTAATGACTGCTCAGCAGCGCGTTGACTGACTGCCGCCAGTCTTTACGGATGCTTTGTGGAGCTGAGGTTTACCACACATGGGACACTGTTGATGCTGTCTGCAAGGCTTTAATGTTGGCGCCGTGTGATTTTTTAGCTGTGAGTTGGGTCAAGTGTGGGGGATGGTGACGATCTTTAGGATAAACATGTTGATTTTTTTTGCATGCAGATATTTTTCTTGAAGTTTGCATGATGGGATATTGTCTTTCTCAGTCTTTGTCTGTGCACACACATGCACACTGTCTCCCTGCACTCTGTTCTCTTCAGGAATGCTCTGTTTACATAGCTGGAGCGGGCCCAGATAAGTATTTGAGTCTCTCAGGTGTCTGCTGTGTGTCACTGACAGTTATTTTATAGGCCCCGGTGTGGCTCGTATTCCAGCAAATGCTGCTGCACCTTGCCTTAAACTCTCCTCTCTGTCTGCTGGATTTATAGGAGGACACAATGGCCCGGAGACTCGGGGGAAGTTAAGCACAATCATTGAGAATTAATGTCATTTGATTTTGCAGGAAACCTTGCGGACACATTGTGGGCTGTGTTGAAAAGAAAGTCATAAATTGTTCACCTGGTTTGCCATGAGCTTGCCTGGAATGTTGTCATATCCTTAGCTCGTATATTCTGACTTTGTCTGTCTATGCTTATCTACCTGACATCATTTTCCAGGACAGACTCCATCTATCTACCTACTTGTGAAGCTGTAAAACCGCTAACCCTAGCTTAGCCAGTTGCTTCATTGTAAACGCTAAGTGCAACATCAGCATGCCTTTTTATATGATCTCTCTCTCTCTCAGGCTTCCACTCCGCTCTTCAGTTCGTTCCCACTCGATGCACCTTGCCATGAAATGACTTTACCACTGATGTATTGCAGCAGTCTGTTTAAAAACACATAGAGAATCACCTATTTTCTTTAAAACTCAATGGCGCAAAGAGGCAGAAGATTGCTGCTGAACACATACGTCCCTCCGTGACCTGAAGCTCTGCTGGGCTCCAGAGCTCATAAATTAGACAGGAAATCTAATTTCCCTGTGGGGCTCTTAGGATCTGAGCACTTGCAGACACACTGTTTCTTTTCAGGGGGGGTTGATTTCTATTATTCTTGATGTAAATGGGCTGATAAGGGGACAGTCGGAACTGGATTGTGGCCTAGTTGCTTGCTGAGTCACTGAGGCAAAATAGTAGTCTCTCTCTGTCACACTGACTCTGGCTTTTTTAGCAGTGCACATGACAGGCCTGTTTGGAGTTGTTTCCAAAGAGGGACTTTATTACAAGCGTCATATTGTGTCGGTCCCAAGACTTCTGAGGGTCACAGAAAGCACCACACGCTTCTGAACAATGTTATCAGAGAAAACAGCTGGGAAGCTGCAGAGGGAATGACTGTGATAAGCAGAGTAATTTTCGGCATTGTCATATGTTACTGAGCTCGGCTGTTGAGTTCTTGTCTCCTTTTCAGGGGACTTTTTTTGTTGTCTGGTTTCCCCTTCAGATCCATTTTCACTATCTCTGACTGTCTGTTGCTTCCTGTGTGTCACTTCCTCAGTCATTACGCCACCTTTGTCCACCATGCCCTTTGTGTTCTGCTTGATGTTCAAAAGTAGTCCTGCTCTGTAAGGTGGAGTTTGGGACAGATTTGGCAGGCGTTTCATTTTTCAGTGTTTGAATACAAACAAAGCCAATGAAATGCGTGTGGATAAAACCTGCCAACTGGTGACGCCACTCATCCTCTAAAGCCTGACTCCTGCCGTCCATTTGTTTGTTTGAAGATAATGAAATGAGGCGAGTCGTGGATTTGTTTGGTTTGTTATTCATGCTCAACCCTCCCCTTCTCTGCCATTAAACCCCAATGAGTCTTGTTGGTCAATATCTGCTCCATCTGCTCAGAACATTTAAAGGCACAGTCATCTAAAACTAGAGTTTTCTTTTCTCCCTGCATTGCCACTGTGAAATTATCAATGTGAAACATACTGAACTCCCTTAAAATGTATCCTGAATCAAGCTGATTGAGTTTGGTATTTTGATGATTTGGAGTCTGTATCAGAATCCACTGATCAGAATATGTGTATGTATCTGACATGATATATATATTTTGTAATTAAACTTGACTTACACTTATAGGATGTATTTAATATCTGATCTTGTTAATGTTTATAGGTAAAGTATGCATAAATCTCCATAGAAAAAACATAAAAAGATGCTTCTTGCCTGAGATTTTGCACGTTTTTAAGTATCTCCAGTATCAAAATAATCCAGTGATGGTTTTCCGTAGATCCATAGGTACACTGTAAACCTGAACTGCTATTAGCTAATTCAGCATACTTTTAATTGTGCCAGGTTGCCAAAATGTAAATTAATACAGGCGTAAAAAATAACAGGGCTCAACAATTCGACCTGTTGTTCCAAAATGTAGGGCATGATGAAATCCATTAATAATGACTTTTATCAAGTTACACAATCAATATTTTTTTGACATTACTAAGGCTCAGAATATCCCATCAACACAACAGTCCTTATATCCCTGTTACTTTGACCCTTGGTCCATATATTTGCCCATGTGTTGCCCTTTTCTAGAAGAATCGGAGGATGTGAGGATGATAAAATACAAGCTCCAGTCTAAAGACTCCACCCGTGCTGCCAGTGAGTCGTGATTATTCACTCCGTGCGGCCCCAGCCGGTTCATTGTCCTTTAGGTAGGAATGGGTGGAATCCTATACAGCCAGTTTGGGCTGTTTTGCTGTTTGTCTACACAATGTCTCTGGTGTGAAGTCAGCCCAAGAACGTGCCGGTGTCAGGCATTCTTTATGAGGTGTTTACAACAGAAGTGGAACAACTGGAGGAATAGATGAACATAGAGGTGGGAGGCTTGGTTAGAGTTCAGTTGTATTGAAGCTCATGCACTGGTACAGGAGCACACAGACAGACGGGCAAAACAGCATTTCTTAATTCATAGGTGTAGACTTAAAAAGTGACACAAGGGTTTAATACTTAATGGGATGTGCGTGCGTGTGTGTGTGCGTGTATGTGTGTGTTTCCACTGCCGATCTAGTCGGGCAGGTTTGGGTGAAACTACAGCATACTTCCGCTGCACCTGTCAGCACTGGGCGGTGCTTGATAGAGATTATAGGCTGCTTTGCTTCCTGAAAATGTGACCACACCTGTACATGTCCCTGTTTTTACTGCACTCTCGTTTCCTCACTGGTAAATGCAAATTCCCATGAGGTCACTCAAACCTCTCTGGACTCAGTATTTGAATTTGTCTACCCAGCTACACGTATTCACTGTAGATGGCAAAGAGATTGATTACAGGTCTTGAGTTTTGGCCAATGTTGTCTTAACGCTGGTTAAATAGCACACTTAGATACTCTCCGTGCCCTCTGTTCATCTGGGGAGTGTAAACATGACGTCTGAGGTGATTGGTGTCAGGTGACCTTTGAGTTGTCATGGCAACGGGGTCCTAAATCCCGAGGCGCCGGTCATCTCCAGGGGCTAGGCTGATTACTAAATAAAATCTTCCCAGTCTCTCTTCCTCTCTCACTCTCTCACTCTCTCTCTCTCTCTCTCTCTCTCTCTCTCTCTCTCTCTCTCTCTCTCTCTCTCACAC
>CAEMYA010002158.1:57075-113962 GCA_903131615.1 Diplodus sargus
CACACACACACACACACACACACACACACACACACACACACACACACACACACACACACACACACACACACAGACTTGGAAAGCGGTAGATAAACAGTGGTGGGGAGAGGAGATGCTTTCAGTCTCATGATGTTGCGGGCAGATAACTTTGTTTAGCTGTCTGTTGGACGGACCACATTCCTGCTGTCTCTCTGCACAGACGGTGAGGTGCAGCAGCATTGTTGTCAAAGTCTGGTTGGACTAGAGTCTCTTCTACTCACTGGTGTGCTGGACACTTTTCTTTGTGTTACATTTTTTTTAAATCAATTTTCCAGGTTGACAGCATAAAGATTAAGGCATTCTGGAGGGAAATCTGGTTAGCTGTCTTATCTCAACGGTTGTTTCCAATTAACAATCAAAAAATCAATCAGATTTACAGTATTTGTGTCATAGAGCTCGTATATTCTACTCCGATCCATATCCAACCAGAGTGCAATGATTTATCAGTTAATTGATCATATATTAATCAGCAACTACTGTATTTTCGTAGTTGATCTATCATCAGTGGTTCTAGGTTCTCAAACATGAAGCTTTCCTTTATTTTAAACTATGATAAATTGAATATGTTGGGGATTTAGGCAAAACATTAGAAATGTTTAATGCTGTTAATGAGAAGTGAATACTGTTTTCAGATCATTATGAAACCACAGCAGAGCAAATTAGACGTTTTCATTAATTACCTAGACTCTAACAGGCAGTCAAACACTGATTGAATCAAAAATCTAAAAATTGTGATGCCCTCAAAGATAAATGTAACAAGGCTGTGTGTCATGCACAACAGCATCTAACTTAATTTACCCTTTAACCATGTTCAGAGAAATGGGAGGAATTTGGTGTATGTGTGGTGCATGTGTGTCAACTCACTGTCGACTAGAAGAGTGAGCAAAAAAGCGCGGCTGGTTCTGGTGTATGGATACTGAGGAAAGTGAGTTTTGAAACTGTTCCACATATTCAAATTGAAATGCATCTAGTAACGATATTTTTGACAGCTGCACTACACACTGTCACTGAGTATTATGAGCCTCCTTCCAGTCCTCTCAGTGGTGAATAGAAATGTGTGGTTTAAAAAGCCTTAAGAAGTGGATTCGTCAGTGCTCTCCTGCACCTTTGACCCACATTCAGCTTGTACTCACAGATAAGCTATACGTCGGCAGAAGGCAGGACAGACTGTCTGATGATGATTTCCTTCAGTCACCATACATGTGGGAATATTTTCATCGAGCTTTAGCCAAGAGGTGTAATTTCTGTATCATATCTGTATGTATTGAGTTGAGAATGCAGGCTTTTCTTAATGTAGACTGCATGTGCAAGATGTAAGTCTACCCTGAGTTTACTTCAAAGAGTGTGGGAGCAGCAGAGTAGAGCAGCATTAATGTTTCCACAGGAAAACAGGAGTTATATATGAATGCAGTTTTAAACAAATGATGTCAGAGCTCGGCTCCCCATTGTAAAGAAGAGAGCAGAGGAAAAATGTGTTGCTTTGTTCTCAAAGTATCCAGGCTCTTGACCACAGGCCCTGTGTGTGAGTGTGAGTGTGAGTGTGTGTGTGTGTGTGTGTGTGTGTGTGTGTGTGTGTGTGTGTGTGTGTATGCGTGCTGGCATACATGCTTGTGTGTGGTCTAAATACAGCTCTTTACTGTTGCCCAAATCATTGTGCGCCAAAAGGCACAAGCAAGGTCATAAAAGTGACTTTGTTTTGCCGCTCTAAACATAGATGGGCTCTATATTTTGATACCATTTTCCACAGGCGATTGTGTCTTTGTTGGTTGTGAGTCAGCAGTGGATCTGTATTCAGCTACTGTTTGCTCATGAAATGTCAGCCGTAGGCAATATTCTTATCATTAACACATGTGGCTTGGCTACAATGTCAATGGAAGTCCCATATTATATCTACAGATGACGCCATGTCAGTTAATGTGCTGAATTATGGATACATTTCATAGTGGATAGCTTCACTCAGCACTGTACTGCAAAAAAATGTAGCCAACTTGTATTCAGTGCTGTACACTTAAACGTGGCCCAGTAAACGTGGGGGGAATCGTCCATCCAAGCTGTGATCCTGGCTTAACCTCCACTCACTCTTTTTGGCAGCTAGAAGGCACAAACGCACGCATCAACCCCACCACACACTTCCCATCTGCCTGACACTCAGATGAATTAGAGCAGACACAGGAAGAGAGGCTAGTTGTGAGTTTGTGTGTGTGTGTACCTGCTCATCTGGCCTGTTTCTCTGACTTGTTTCTGCCCTGCTAAGCGCCAGCTGCGCAGAGACGTATTTCGGTCCACCTGACTGTGGATAGAGCGCTCAGCACCACAGCCCAGGTCAAACACAGAGCCATCACTCAGGTTATAGTTGAATAATTGACAGGCAGAGGACAATGAAGGTCCGAGTGAGTCACATAATGAGAGTACCTTCACGTTCATCATTGACATAAAGCGTCTTATGTACCCAAAGTTGTTTGCTCCAAAATAAGATACCTTTTATTTTGAAATTTCACAGATGGAGAAATGTCTTCTCAACTTCAGCCTCTGACATGGATGTATAGCATTAAAGATCTCACTACGTGTGTCTGTTCATTCTGCGAGCTGGGAACATCTGTTACCGTTAATATGACATGGAGATTGCAAACAACAGTATTATAGTAGGGTGTGGGAGGAGTCTGTGTTTTAATGCTTTTCCATTTGAGGCTGAATTTGTTTCATTTTCAAGTTAAGCCACACATTTCTGTATAATATAAAATAAAGTATACTATAAAATAAAATAACAAGCAGGGATTTTAATGTTCTGCACTTTAGGTCGTGGGAACCGGAAAGAACAAAGAGCGATTACCTCATTTCGCTCTCATTAGCATTTTAGCTCACACCCATCTTAACTTAATTTCACTCTTTTTCACTTTCCCTCTCCGGGGAGCTCTCTTTCCCTTCTCTGATTGAACAGAAAACGTTGTGGCTCATAAAAATCTGGGTGTGTATAGTTTGACCCAGCAGGCTGCAGTCGGCTTGACTTGGCCAAAGGAGCCCTGAGGAGCCGAGGAAAAAAACCTGGCGGGGCTTTTCCACCAACCAAGCCCCCTTCCCTCCCCTGGGACTCATTCCGCCGTTCAAACTGAAATCAATCCTCTTCCCTGTTGTTCTGCACCCCTCTCCTCCTCCTCCTCTCATCCACCTCATTCTCTCTCCTTTCAGTCACCTCCTCCTGTCCTCCATCCTTCTCCCCAAGCCCATATTGCGAGGAATCCAATTACATCACATGAGGGTAAAGCCAGTCTAATTCCACCGCTGTTCTCCCACTTCAATCCTCTCCCTCTTAAACTCCTCTTTCTATCTTCTTGCTCCCAGTGGGTAAAGAAAGGTCCCCCACCCCTTGGGCATCACTCGCGTCACTCTGTCCTGGGTCAGTGTCACCTCTTGGCCCCTCCTCTCTGGGCCCCTGGGTGCCTGGCTTTCTTTGCGTTCCCACACTAAACAGTGACTGTGTTGACACTGTTCTGATGGCGCTGTCATGTTTTTCTGACACACAGCAGGTGAACCATGAATGAGAACAAGGCCGAAGCAAGGCCATGGATGGGTGGATGATGGCAGTGATGATAATGGGGGTGGAGGTTGAGGTTGAAGGAAGGTTGTTTTTATTGACTGGATTTGGTTGTTTTTACTATTGTTGCTGTTTTTCAGGACCATAAGAAGGAAATTATGTCTAAATTTGTCTAAATTAACAGTGGCGGTATTCAATGTTTCTGAAATGGAAACATAAATATCAATATTAATTTGCTTCACTTTAACTAAGAAAATACATGATAATTGTAAAGTGTTTTGTACTTGACAGCAGTAATGGAGAGGTGGATGAGGTGTTTTATAATCCATGTTTATGTCTTTGTAAGCGTGTGTGTGTGTGTTTGTCAGACATCTCCTGCTGAATCATTAAGCTGTCGGGACTCTCCAACAGAAGGCGGCAGATATTACCTCCATATTTCATGTCAGGGGGAATGGACGTGCCCCGCCGGCCCCTCTGTCTAATCAGCCCATAGTAGACTGTGCCAATAATCAGCAGCCACAAATCAGCCTCATTTCCTGTTTTGGGCTGAGGTATGTTGTTGTTGTTATTGTATTTTCCTCACAAATTCCACATAGCTGTTCACTCTGCAGCATGGCAAAATGCTAATGATAGAATAGGAGGGGCAGCACAGAAGAGGGAGCTGTCAGATTGGATTCTCTGTGTGCTGGATGAGAGATTGCGTGCACATGTGTGCTGCTGATATGTGATTTCCCTGCACAAGGTGTACATAAATTAAAGGGAAAACTCTAGATAATTGATGTTGTACTTGAAATGCATTTCTGGATCAGTTTTAAACGAGATGCATTTACAGGTTTATCTGCTTTAATGCTTAGAAAACTGACAGTTTTCTCATACTGCCCACTGCTGCAGCACTGTCTGAAAAGCTGTTCTAGCTCCTGTCTCATTGAGTCCCACCCTCTTGAATACCCAGTCTCCTCTGATTGGTCAGCTCACACATGCCTGACCCAGCACCACAAACAACAACACAGCAGTTGTGAAATCGGTTCTTAAAAAACAAGCTGCCAGGCATAAATCATGCAGTTGTGTGACTCTGTGACATAATGCGATGTCACAAAGTCACAGTAGGCAGGGGCCACTAACAAGGTGTGTCAGAAATGCCCAGGAGTGCTCTGTTTTCCTAAAGCAGGTAAGCTGTGGAACTATTCAGCTGAACAACAGCGAGTAGTTTCAGTATTAATATCCATTCTGACAGCAGGCAGAGCTGCTTTAAAAACAGTCCTCATACCTCTATTACAGCAGCATTTTGCAGGCACATCATGCCTGTAGTGTGCAGCTGTTCGTTGAAAACGTACACTTGAAATTTTGCTCATAACAGGGATAATGAGATAAAAATCCAAATTCTGCCCAGGTGTCCTGCCACTGTGGTGGCAGATGGAAGCTCCTCTCCTCTTGGATATTGTACATAACAGCACAGGAAAGCATGAAAAGAAAGCTGTAGGCTGTCAAACATCTAAATTCGACTGACTTCACTGATTTTGATATAACACTACTTCTTGATAAGCTGTATTATGTAGACAAATACACAAAGTGGATTTTTGACCTGGGAGGCACTTGCTAATGGTTTGGGTTTCACTTTGTCAGAGTTGAAGAGAAAGAGCTTATTTTATATCATGTTTAATACTAATCATTGTAGACACACAAGATTCAGGTGTGTGATGCTGGTAGTGTCAAATATCTTTCCAACTTGGCGTCGCTTTTTGCAGGAAACTTACCAAAAATAAAACTCCATCAGAAAAAATCTGGACCACAGTGAACATCACAGATTGATGACAGTGCTCGAGAGTGTCTGAGGTAGGATGTTTGCTGTAATCCCTTTGTTTGTGAGTGTGATCGCGTGTGATGGGTACGCTGCATGCTCAGTTCTGTCAGATTCGGGTGCTCGTCTGAAGAGACTCCCTCCCACTGCTCAGAGAGGAGGAGTGTAAACACACTCAAACAAATCCTCCTCCTCATGCTTCTCTTCCTCTCTTTAACCTGTCCTTGAATTATCTTATCTAAAAGAAGTCTTAAAGATAATGCTGATGTTCAAATGTGAATATTTTGTTGTTTGTAAGCGTAACAACATAAATGACCCCTGAAAAAGATCTTCTCGAAAAGACATAAATGAATCGCACATATGCTTTTTTTCCCCTGTGCTGCATCAAAATGGAATTGATGGATTCCCCTGTCTGACAGATGCAACATACCACAGACATCAAAACTGTCAAAACTCGATGCCAGTCATTGAAGAGGAATCAGTGTGCTTGTTACAGCAGACAGGTAAAAAAAATCCACTCCTGCTTCCTATCTCAACTTTCAGTCCTGCCTCTGTAAACTCGGAGCATGGCAGACTGAGCGCCGTGACTGGCACGGCCCTTCATAAAGCTCCTCGGCCCCTTAGGCAGCATGCTAATGTAAACGCCGTGCTCCGCTACCCCTGTTTTAATCACAACCATATGCCTTGCATTCCTCCCCGGGGGATCTGGACTGCGGTTCTGCCTTCAGTCAGCCGGTAATACGACAGCCACTCTGTTAGTGTGCTTGTTGATTTGCTCGCCTGAAACACCTCATATAAGCAGAGCACTTTTTAAATATTGTATTTCAGTTCATATCACACCTGAGAGGGCAGGAGCCGAGCAAATTTAAAAGAAGGCCTGTGGTCGCACTGTCAGAGCTGCAGGAAAGTGTACTTAATTTGCAGCGATTGAGAAAGACATTTGTCATCAAATGTATGTCTTTGATTGCAATTTAATTTCTGCTCTGGGTGTATTTGTCTGACAAACAAAAGACAATCTGACAAAACTAAAAGTGGCAGATATTTTCTAAAAACAATCATTTAGTGGCTGTAATGTTCACCGTTTGTGTCAGCATGTTAGCATGCCCAACCCCAATACACCCCTGCTGGTCCTTTTCTTTATATAGGCATAAAACCATCACTACTAGTTTGCTCATGTCTCAGTAGTTCACTAGCTTGCTAGCTGACGTTACCAAAGATATTGCTCATTTGTGCAAGACAGTCACACATTTTGATGTATTTCACTGTTGCATTCCCACTCTTTGATGGCATATGACACCCCAAATGTAACTAAAGTCCAGCAGTAAAGTTGCTTTACGTGTACCGCACCTCTCATATCAGTACAGACTGGCAGTGGAGGAGCATGGGTTGCCTCTGTTAGTATATAGCACCACCAAACAATAGGTAATGAAGCAGTGTTCTTTTTCTATTAGATGACTTGATTGATAGCATGAGTTTATGAACGAATCGCATGCGTCCTTGCTTTTCTATCTTTATTAGATAAAATGGCACATGGCACTGTGATAATACCAGGACTGCCACAGTAATACAAGAGAAATCACCACAGCCGAGGACGAAATATCTTGTAGCACTTGTTTACAGAAACGCCTGAGATTTCAACCACTACTCCTTAAAACACTGTTCTAAGAAACAAGGAGGCACTTTAAAATGAGGGGGGTAAAAGTTGGAGATGGGATTGAGCAAAAGTACGGCTGTGGCTAATGGGAATGTCATTCCATTCGTATTTGGTCATATAACATATTGGACACATTTTGATTTGTTGATGCCACTAGAAGAAAAGTCAGGGCATCGCTGTGATGAATTATTATGGGGAATATGAATGACAAATTGTATGCCAATTCATCTGGTTTATTGTAGAGATGACATTTTGACCTGCTGGTAGTCCAAATAGAAAACTCAGAGATGCATCCAAGTCAGTAGGATGTATTCTCTGGAAACCATTCATCAAATAGATGTAAAGATATTTCAGTCTGAACGTAAATGGTCGACTGAAAGGGCGACATTGCCATTCCGAGGGCCACAGCTCCAGTGTGGCTGGTAAAAATGTTTGAAATAATGTATTTGTTGTGACACTGAGCAAAAATTACAAGACCTTAGAAGCTACTTTGTATAGTTTTTGGTTTAGAACGGTTGAATGGCTGGAAATGTTGTTCCTAGAGGTTCTCGTGCTTATTATTGTTACCTTGCATAATCTAAAAACATTTCACGGTGGAACACTGTTTCCTTGAAAGAGCCTCATGTACTTCTAAGCCAGTGAATATCCTCATTATGTACTTAGAGGACTGAAAACTCCTCATTCTAAGCTCTTGTTTTCCTCTTTAGTGTGACTCATTGATAGTAGGAAAAGTGTTGTGCATTGTTTTCTGTGGCACTGATGGGCTGAGAAATTGCTGCTCCATACGGTCCAATCTTGCCGCTCAATTAGCCAGGGAGGTTATCTGAGGACGCGGCACAATCCAGCGCTGCGGCAGGCAGATGGTGACTTGGTGTGTGTTTGTCTCATTTGACTCTACCTGTGTCTTATGCATAATCGCTCCCATCCACTCTCTTTTCTTCATCTACACCAGTCTCCCAGTTGGTCTCCTCCTGTCGTCCGTCCACGCGGGCTCGATCGCTCATGTCGTCTGACGTTTCTCACTTCTCTTCCCCTGCGTTGTCTTCCGAGGCTATGATGGATTGCTTTCAGCTTTGCATTCATCACACTGCTGTCTGATTGGACGAACATGATTTTTCCCCCCCCCTCCTCAATCAACTAGGTTTTGTTTTGCTCTGGACACACACGTGACCTAAATAAGAAACCTAAATAGGGAGCAATTGTGGCCTTGATATACTTTGTGTGTTTTCATTTCCGTAGAAAATGAGCATGACCCGGAGCTTTTGTATTTCATGGATGAACACTGGGGATTAAAACAAGAAAGATTTTTATTAGCTTTGATGTAAAAAGAGGCCACTGAGGTCCAGTTTAGCAGACTAAACCGAGGGAATGAAGAAGAAAAAGAAACAAGTGTGTCTGTGTCACACAGACTGAATGCTACGTATGTGGTAGGACCTGCTCAGTGTGGTTTTGGGTGGTCTGATGTCATCATTCTTACATGCAGCCAGTTTCTGCCATCATGTTGCATGGCGTGCCTTCAGTTTCAGTGCACACACACATGTTGACTTCCCTATCTGCTCATTCTTTGATCTTCCATCACATCTACTGTTAAGGAACTTGGAGAGTGCTTTCAAGGCCTCCTTTTTTCCCTTCCACTCCTCAGGACTCTTGGGGGGAAAAAAATAGCTGTACAAACAACAGATGTGTGCTCTGATCCCAGGCCACCACTTCCATTTTTTAAGGAATGGTATGTTCCCAACCCCTTGACACAACTTAACAAAGGAGATCTCCTTCAAAGAACACTGGTGGTCTTTTTGTTCAGCTGCGATTCATCAGATCGCTTTCATGTGTCAGTGTACTGCTGGAGGAAACTTCCCATCCCAAATTGCGCCTCCGGTTCAGGTGTTTTGACTCTTTTGAGGGCAGCGGTGATGGGATCATGCCTTTGGCCCTTCCCACTGTGAGAGGTGACAAATGAGCATGCATGTTTATGTGTATGCATGCCAGTACACACTCCCAGCCACCAGCAAGTGTCCCATACAGGTTTAGCGACATGAGAGTTGCTGAGAAGACAGGAAAATCGTCTGATAACTCACTAAATTCCCACACTGCACAGAAACTAACAATCTTTGTTGGACAGGATCGGGTGAAGGTAAGGTCCAAGATAATGTCCTCTCAGCTGAATAATCCAACAATGTGAGAGTTTTAATAGCTTGCCTCAGGTAAGATGATTTTTTTCACTTGCTGCTTGTGATGCTCTCTAAGTGTTGTACGGGGACAAGCACTACTCTGCTAAGAGCAATCTCTCCACTTTGCGATTATTACACATTTCAAGGCAAGGTGGGATTCTTTCAGAAATAAAGCCCTCACTGTAATATTTTCTTTATGAGGGCTTTATTGCTAGTCATATTGCTGAAGTTGATGTAATTGTTGAGGCATACTATGAAAGTGCTGAAAGTTAGAGAAATGCCTGCCTCACCTGCCTATATTTATGATGAGAATGAGGATACTTTTGTTTGATGTGAAAATCACAGGCTGTTTGTGTATCTTTGCAAGCTGGCTTGTTGGACTATGTGTTCCTGCATCTGCGATGTCGAAATGTTGATGCCAAAGTACAGGAAAAGTGAGTTCAGCTTCGTCGTATCGTGTCCCACCTCGTGTTCTCTTCTCTTGTCCTTTGTCCCCTTTCACACAAGTTGGCAAACTTTTTTGGATGTCGAAGTTAAGGATGTTCCTGCAGTTTAGCTTGTTTAAACAAAAGCTAATATTTAGTGAACTAGACTTGAAAGAAAAAAACAAACATCAAGCAGAATTGAATCTATATGGTTTAACAATGTCTGAAAAAAACATATTGCGTAACACCTCAGATGCAACAGTTAACAATGTTGTGAACATTAGTTAATGACTAGTGTGGTGTGCAATCAGAACATATTGTCTGGTAATGTGAGGGGTTTACAGATCTGGCCTTAAGCTACCTGAACAGCTCATAGACTCTTTGGGGCCACCCTGATAATATCAAACATATGGGTGATTAGCATTGAGCTAGCATAGTACAGTCAACAGAGACATAATATCTCACGTTCAGTTTCTGCTGAAGAATAGAAAACCCATGTAGACCACATCTTGGATCTTTCAGACTCGTTTAACCCTTATGACAGCAAGTTGTTGCACCACACTTAACTCCATTTTGTTTACGTCTGCTTCCCCATGAGTTCACGTAAGAGGGATTACGTGTGAGCCCAGTTTTAGTCTGCAGATGCACAGCGGCAGAGCACTAAAGCCACTCCCAGCTGCTACATAGAACGGCACTTGCTTTTTATTCAAAATGTATTGATACTGAATATGTATCTCCAAAGAGATTCTTTGCTTTATAGTAAGACGCTCATTCTTTGTAAAGCAATATTTCAGTGCAAATTATGTCAATATGTAATTTAAATGTGCACATTAATGCAATAATGAGTTTAACAGACTAGTTCTTCACTTGCCAACTAGCGAGGGTACATTTAATAGGTAGTGGACTTATTGTTCATGTCTCTAGTCAACGTAAGGACAAAGTATAAAGAGGAAGTTGAGGAAAATGTACTTTGACAACTCCTGCTGCCCCTCATACCCCCTCTCTGAGAATCCTACATTGTTCTAAGCATTTCTACCTGATGATTCTTAGTCCACTACCTCCCACCCTACTTTGAGGAAGATAGAAACAAAGAGATGTAAACTACGGCTGGGATTACTGGTAGTCTCTGTCTCACAACTGTGGTATTTTGCTAAACTCGTAAACTCAGACCACATTCCCTGTAAAGCCAGTTGCCTTTTTTTGCAAAGACGATGTTGCTACTAGCTGCTCCTCCTTCGCCCCGCCATGCACATTTTTTATTGTTGAACGGCTAAAGAAGGCAGTGGTTAATTTTTCCAGTGTGCCTTGTTTGCGTCAGACCAACAGCTTTTCCCGTCACGTAGCATGAAGTGAGCCCCCGCCCCCCACCGAGTCAGATCAGAATGGTAGTGCAGAATATTGAATGCAGTGAGTAATAGTAATAGTCTAGTGAGTAATAGTCTGCCAGACTTATTGGTAAAAGGTCATCATGCTAATGGCTCCTATAAGGTAATTTAATGGTTTCATATTAAAATTGCTACACGTCGGAAATTGGAAGTCAGGACAGACTTCTCACTGTGCTTCTGTCAGTGTGTGGGGGGGCTGCAGAGGCTGTCCAGCTGTTTCATCCCAGTGGTAGATGCAGCAGCATGCAGCAGCCATATGTTGCCTCCGCCTCTCTGTAATCACTGGACCAGTGGAAGAGATGAGTGTGGAAAAATGAACGTGCGGTCTGATGAGAAGGAGTCGGCGGACGTGTCGGTGTAATGCTTCTGTCAATTCCAATCCAAGGCTTGAAAGATCTCCAGCCTAAACTGCAGTGAAAAGGGCCATAAACACTTGAGTCTCCACACATAATTCTTTTAGCACCACATATTGAACTCCTCTCTGCTCTGCTGTGCTTCCATGCATTCTCTTTGACGACTGTGTCATTGGCGGCGCATGGCGTATTATTCCAGCTGTGCTGTAGCTGCAGTGCTGGCAGCAGCTCAGGGCATTTAGTCATGCTGAGGTCAGGAGTAGGTTACCACCTACCAGCACGTATAAAACTCAGAAGTGGTGTGGTATGTGTGTCCCGCTGTAAGACGATACAGTAATGGCACGTTGCACAGATCCAACTCCTCTTTGCTTCATGGAGACGTGATTACTTCAGTGGCTCATGAGGGGGGTGATGTAGTGCAGAGAGCAATGTGGTCATTACAAAGGTTGATTGTGCCACGGGGTGTCAGAGGCAATAAGAAAAGGGTTGAGTTAACATTAACTTGATATTAATGCTTCACGCTGAAGCGCTTGTCTCATCTTTGTGGTGGTAAACGGATGTTTATACTCGGTGGTACAACACACCACAGATGGATCATCTACCCCAGTACCCTTGCTGGAGCTACGAGGGCCGGACACCCGCCCCCCAGCTGTGTCCCCCAGGGTTCCGGTTGCTATGATACGCACTCAGAGAGGCGGGGCTTAGGCCAGGATGGATGTTGGTGATCTTGGAGGTGGCTCCCAGTGAAATTGATGACACGGGGAGCTCACCCGCCTGGGGGCCGCTACATGCCGTCGACACACATGTGCACTCACATTGGTAACTCTGTAGGGAAGGATGTTGCAGCACAAACTCAAATCGATAGTTAGCCCCCTTTCACCAGCACGAGGTCTGTCACCCTCATGTAGACACTGTTGTACACATCTTTTGGAGTTTGACCTAACTGTATGAACGTTTAAGAGCTTTGGGTTCTGGTGGTGCTGTGATGGATGGCCTCGTATGTGAAGGTGTGTTTAACATTGCCTATGCTTGTAAATCTGCCTGAAACACATTACCACCACAAAAAAGGAACCCACAAAAGTTGTGTTGTTCAGATTCTACATTGGATTGCATTACATTGTGCATTATATTATTAGTTTTTAAGATCAGTGAGTTTTTATGCTGTTTGTTCTCATGAGCGACATTAACGCTGCAGCTAATTTGGAACAGCAGCAGAATGAAAACTCTCCTCCCCCCAAAATGTAATTAGAGGAGTTGAGAACAGAAATGTCATGGCTATTGATCAGAGAGCGCGGGGGCACAAAAAGCACTGGCCGGTCCCAATGTTTAACGACTAATTAAAGGGCCTCATTAGGAGTGGGGCGGGGGGGCTGATTGTCTGTAGGGCAGAGACGGTCCGGCCCCAGTTATCTGGCCCAGAGCAGTCCACTCATTCATGGAATGTGAGGGATTTGAGCGGAGGCGAGCGAGCATGTCCGCAGCTGGCATGGAGAGCTCTGTGGTCAGCAGCAGGTTAACTTCCATACACACAAAAGAGACTACTTTTTGGTTTCACGTCTGTGTGTTTACAAGTTTGTATCATCTCATTTGGGAGTGGAGAATCCCCACGCAATCTTGATTTAGCTTGTATTTACGTGTCATCTTTCATCTTGACATAAATCCTTCTACTTTAATGCAATTGTAGGGTGTGTTTTCCTTCAGCTCGTGATTCCAAGCAACCTTTTTTTCTTGTGTTTTCCTTTAGATCATGTGACTATCAAGCTGATTTTGGCTGGCTGTCCTGCAGTGCCCTCCTTAGTGCATTCAGATTTCCTCTGATTGCCAGACAGGGAAGAATTTTCTCACATCATTAAGGGACAGTTAGTGTAATTGGTTGTTTATTGGACCTTATCTGTTCACATAGCTCAGCTGACAAACACTTTCTGATTGTGTCCATATTTAAGGGGTTGGAGTTTATTAAAAGGCACTATGTAGTTTTGGAGAAGGAATTTGAATATTTACAATATTGATGAGGTAATAATGCAAACAGACGAAAATATGGTCCCCAGAACACTGTTTGTATATATTCAGCGGACCCTGCAGCCTTTCTAGCCTCAAAATAAAACAGCATGAAGCTGTGTCATCCTTTAAGGTCAGTTTGTTTATTCAGTCATGAAAACAAAGAGAGTTTGTTTATTTAGCTTTTTTAGGTATACAAATCAGCCAAAGAAGATCTTTTGCTTGTGATTAACGTTTCCTCCCCATGCACCCACTACAAAGTGCACCTTTTAATAATTTGAACTTTGTCACCATTAATCAGTAAACCTATTGTTGAATTCCGTGTTCTGTGCTGTGGTTGTGTGACAGAATCAGGAGACTTCTCTGCATGCTGTGGCAGAAGAAAATAATATTTCAGACCAAGTAATAAGGCTGCGTTTTGTAGGTTGCAGCAGTAATACTTTCTGTCTCAGATTTAGAGCTTTATCCGAGGTCACAACGCAATGATGCAGGCACATGTGCCGCAGTGGGCTTTTGTGTCGGGGCTGTGCGGTGTCATTAGTCAGTTGCCAGCCACCCCTCACCAATGAGCAAAGCTTTTTTGTTCTCTTCCCTTCTTCCTGTGTTTGGCACATAAACAACGGCCTCTCGTGTTTCTTGATTTATGCAATTTAGCAATAAGGTGATGATAGTAAACAAGTGTTCAGTCATGTGCCGATTGGCAACGTTAGCATGCAGAGGCCTGCACAGAGCCCGCAGGAATGTAGACAGCAGCTCTTTATCAGTATGTTATCCTTTCAATATGTAGACGTTGCCTTTTTATTAACTTTTATGGAACAGTTTGTTCTCGTAAGACGTCCAACACATCCAGAGTGAGACATCAGAGTGACAAATGTTGTTCAAGCAGCACCTGAGTAAGCATTCCCCCTCTATTGATTTTCCTACTTTTTAGTTCACAAATCTATCTCTGAGACTGTTTGCAGCTCAGCCTCCTGGCAGGGTGGACAGAAATCAAAGCTAACTTTATTTACTACCCAGCTCTCAAACTTTGACAGCAACATTTTTTCTTTGTCCTCACAGCCTCCCATCTCCCTGCCTCAGCCTTCTATCAGTTCATGTGCAGATGCCTGGAGGTGTTTTTTGTGGTAACGCCAGCACCTAGAAGCTGGAAATAATGGCTTATGTTTTGGAACTTGATCTACAACTTTCCGCAGCTGTATGGACTCAAAACCACGAGACTACCTGGTTTTCTAAGTGTCGAGGTGGGTCGAGGGGACACTGAAGAGGAACAGTTTTGAACAGGAGAAAGAATTTTTCAATAGGCCAGAAAGCAGAAAAGAAGCACTGGGTGACCCTGAGCAAAAAAATGAAAGTTTCTCGTTTGCGCCAGATATTACTCACTAACAAGCAAGAGGCATTGCAGTGCAGCTCTGCAGACGCAGGCAGAATGTTGCGCAAGGGCTCGGAGGCTCCGGGCTGACTTTGAAGCTAATTCAATAGTGTGTTCTCCTCTGCTCTAGCGCATAATAAGATTGGAACACAGACGTTTGGTCCTTTGATTAAAGTGTCCAATCAAAACGAGGTTATCAGGAGACAGATTCCTCCCGCACCGACTGTAATGGAGAGCGTTATCGCTGGCGTTGTCATTATTGTTTCCTTAATTGCAAACGATGCCAGTGTTCGCCTTGGAAGACCTCTTTGAGCATCCTAAATAATAGCGTGTGATAGCACCGATAGCAAGTTGAGAATACTAATTAAATAGCCCGGGGTTCCAAGTCTTTTCACATTTTCTCAAGTTCAGTAATTGAATAACTTTACAGCGAGTAGAACAGTAACTGTGTTTCTAGCAGATTGTTTACTGGTTTAATTTAGTGAGCTTGATAAGGCTACAGGTGGCCAAAAAACAGAGAACATGTACTGAAAGGACTGCTGTAGATCTTCTCCACTCTATCCAAACTTGAGTAGGTTGTATCCATGAGCAGATGGTTTAGGGAAACCAGCACAAAAACACATGTTTCAGCACATATTGGTCCTTGCTTTCCTGCACGACGTCACTGCCAGCCAGTAGGAGTTAAAAGAGAAGGCAAATGATGTTTGTATTGGCTCGTGAGGCAGCGCTGCCATTAAAGGACTTGCTGGGCGACTTCTCAAAAAAGCGGCAGCCACAACTGAGATGAGTTTAGCTCGCCATTATTCATGTTCAAAATATCCTTCCTCACTTCTCTTCTATGTCTTTCCTCACTTAAGGAGCACCCATTTGCAGTCTCTTACTTTTTCCTGACATCTTCTGCACAAATGCAGATACAGTGAACGTAATGATTTCTCCCAGCCCCCACTTCTCTTCCGTCCACCGTCAGGGCACCGCAGCATGCCATCCTAGCCTCTCTTTATACTCCTCGATTAGTCATTGATTTTTCTTTTCATTGCACATGTGTTGTCTCCAGCCTCATTTATGTTTTCTGATGACCTTTTTACCTCAGCGAGGCCCCTGCAGCGATATTGTTAGCATAGATCTGCTAGCCAAGGATGAGGTTGATGGCCTAATCTGGTTGGCGCTGAGAGATGACTAACATTAAGACCTGTATGGTCCCTTTTATCTTCGGAATGGAGCATTGAGGGAGATGGCCGGACCCCACGGTTTATACCCCCAGCTGTAATTTAATGAACTACTCCAGTATTTAAAGGACTTCTAAACATGATGCACTCCAATTTCATGATTGTATAACTTTTTTTCAGTTTTCACACCGACAATAAGAGCTTTTTGCATTTAAATGTGCAGTATGTAAGAATTTACCTGTCAAATTCATTGCCAAAACAAATGGAGGGCAGTATATCACTGGATTAACTGCTGCTAGATGTAGCTGCGCTTAGTAAATCAGCTCAGTTAGCTATGCAGCTAGTAGTTTGCGCTGGTCGTTCAGGGTCCACGGGAGTCATAATGTCAAAACTGCTTTTAATCATATTCTGCAAATAACTTGACTTGTGTTTTTTCTTAACTGAACAGTTTTTTAACTAAAACTTGGTTGTAGGTCTTTTCTGGGAAAAATACTTTAGAGTGCAGGAAGCAATGCCTTTTTATTATACAGGCAGCATGTTTCTTTTAATAAAAAGAACTCAGTGTTTAGTTTGGGAGGTTGGTATGATTGAACAGCCCAAGGAAAGAGAAAAACCAACCCAGACTTTTCTCAACAGAAAGTTTTATTGCAAAAGGAATTCTTGGGTGTGCATTGCTTAGATGTTGCCAGATTAAAGAAGGGCCTTCTATGACATCTTTACATCAGTCTGATTTGACATGACATTTAGCTGATTTTAAACATTGCTGTTAGTTGATGTCAAGGGGTTGGAGATTTGACAGAGACGGGACGGCGGGGTGAGTATAACGTAGCTCTGTTGGTATGCATTGTTATGTGCTTGTACAGTACACATGCAAATCATGACCACATGCTCAGACCTTCCGTTGTGTACATTGTGTGATTTTACTTATACCCGATCTTTTATTAAAAGCAGTTGTGCGTAATTCTTGAATTACAACAGCGTGTCTGTGTCAGGTTACAGTTTGAAGGATGTGCAGCTTTCTTTTTAACCACTTTAAGATCGTATGTGAGGTAAAAACCTTGCAGGGCTGTCTGACTTTCTAATGTCTGACATATTTGACCACCAGCGTTTGGGTCATTGGACAATTGACTTCATATTAAACCATTATGCTACAGTGCAGCCATTAAGCACTGTAACTGAGCTTTTACATTTAACTGTACACACAACAGCGGGTCATTTTGCCAAAATCTCTGCAATGACCCCTGCATGTGTTACGAATAAAGATATTAACCTTTGACTTTTTTAATGAAACTCCCCCCCCCAAAAACATGGAGATGTGAAAATGACATAATTTTGGAGCTGCACTCCAAAGGCAGTTTTGACTGGTTCACATGTCACAGTGGAAAAGACTCATGGTTGTGTCTGTTCCATAAGGTGTGATCAAGAATAGCCAACTGCTGTAAATCACTCAGCACTGATGGCTTATTATTAAGGATTCAGTTCTCTCTTTACATGGAAATCTAATGGCACTGGTTCAGGGAGATGATATGAACTATCTGTATCATTCTCAGTAGTGTGTATCCTTACTCCTTGACCCTTGACAGCCTATTTCGGTGTCTGCTGAGCTGCGAGTTGAACACAGTACAAGCCTGTCTGTGTTTCTAGAAGTTCTCTAAAATGTTTAAATGATCTCAGCCCCAGGTCGAAGAAACTATTTAATCGATTTGACTGCAGAGCTGACAAAGTTAAGAAAACTGCAGTGTGGTCGTGACTTCTTGGTACCCTGGTTCATTAGTCACTGATGACTGTTCCTATGGCACTCCTGTAGATGATCTCAAAGGTTTCAAGGTTGTTGTTTCTTTGAGACCCACATAGCGTCTCCTTCTACCTGCTCAGTTTCACGCAATTCTTTTCCACCTCTGCCCCGTGCAAACAGTCCAATCTGCCCTCTCTTCTACCCTCTCCCAGCAACGCGCCCATCCTCCACTCCCTTCAAAGAAGAAGGTTTTGCGGGGGTCTAGAGGTTTGGGAGGTGGGGAGGGTGCGCGGAGGCCAGCGTTCCTGTGTCTCGCTAATGCAGCCTGATAAATCATCCGCCAAGATTCCTGCACACTCCCACAAACCATGCTGCGTCCACCGCGACTTGTTGATTCATTCATCAGTCTGTCTTTGAGTTACTGAACTGCAGCTGCTGTGGGCTATTAAACACCGCTACCCCAAGTAGCTGCCAGTTCAAGAGCTCATATACTTCATTACAGATCTGTACAAGGTTATAGCTAAATAATCATCAATAGGCCAAATGGGCTTTTAATGACACTAAGCTATGACAAAATGATATACTGTGTGACCAATTACACATGGAAATGTACAGGTATGTGTGAGGAAGCAACTTTAGCTGTCCATTTGACTGAAAAAGACTCAGCTTTCAGATTTGATGGTAGTGATTGATGACATTTTGTATTTCCTATTCATGATTTTTCTAACTAATGACTACTTGCTGATTTGAAAACATTGCGTTTTTGGAACGATCCAGCCATCCTCACTAAAAACCTAGAAGGAGCTTAGCGTGGCGCGTACACATGAGGCACATAATCAGGTCTGAGCAGTGTTGGAACACAACAGACCATATTTAGGTCTGTTATGTTCCTCCGCTGCTCTTGAAGTACCTGAAACGCCTCATCTGAAGTCCCGCCTTCAATTGAGTGACTTCTTGACATCACACCATGTCGGGGCAGCTGTGGCTCAGTGGGTAGAGCAGGTCGTCCAGTGATCGGAAGGTCACCAGTTCGAATCCCGGCTCCCCCTAGTTGCATGTCGAAGTGTCCTTGAGCAAGATACTGAACCCCAAATTGCTCCTGGTGAGCCGCTGGCGCCTTGCATGGCAGCCTCCGTCATCAGTGTGTGAATGGGTGAATGTGGCATGTATTGTACAGCGCTTTGAGCTGTCGTTAGACTGGAAAAGCGCTATAAAAATGCAAACCATTTACCATTTTACCATGTCACCATGTCACACATTTGCTTGATTTACGTACAGTCACTGTAGAAGTGAAGCTAAGTGGAAGAGGAAAACGGAACAAAGCCTACTGGGGACATGATGAGCTGTGCTGGCTCAGTCGTGTGTGAGTTGACCAATCAGAGCTGACTGGGTATGCGGGAGGTGGGCCTTAAAGAGACAAGAGCTAAAGCAGACAGAGGGGGAATACAGAGCTGCTGTATAAGAAAACTGGTGGTTTTTTTGAGCACTAAAGCATTTAAACCTATTCTAGTCATGAAAATGAACAAAATACGTCTCCTTTAAGGAATTTAAAACTGTGGGGACTGAGTTGACTTGTCTGTGTGGAGACTGAGGGAATTGTTATAGAATGGATTTTTTCAGCCTGCCCCTTAATGAATGAGTTCTTTGAGAAAGTCCCTGTTCTTCCAGTGTGTCAGTGCAATGAAATCAAACAAAAATCCTTCCTTGTGATGTTTTAGTTTAAACTATTCCTCACATGGTGTGCCAGGAGACACTCCCTCATATTCCTTGGACTCTTTAACTAATAATAGCAATACCTCTCAAGTGGCTGAAGAAGGGATTTTCCTAATCCCCATATTGCTTATTTATTTTTGTGTGTTGGACCAAACCCTTTTTATATATGACTCATTATGAAGCCATGTCTTCATCATCACATTCTGCGTGTCTATAGGTTCCCAGGTTGTGTCATTTTAAAATCATTTTGAGTGGCCTGAACAAAACTTTTGACAGTTTTTCACAAAAAACAAGAAAACAAGCACTTGGAAATCTAGAAAATAATTGTATTGTTTCGGTCACATTTGTTGATTTTATTATTCATTATCCTGGTAATCATCTGCTGACCTGCAGGCCTGGAACTACTGTGTAAAAGGATACTTTCCCATCACGTTCAATTGAATCAGTATGGAGTTTTTTAAGCATATTTGGTACCGGACAGATGCAGCCATGTCGCTAAAAAGTAGAAGGCAACATCCATAGCTCGGACTGACCGCCTCACCATGGTTAGCTGGAAGTTGTTGGCGAGGGGAGAAGTTGGACGTTCATTCAGTCAGTTGTTTGGAAAACTGTTTCTAGTTCAGCAGCCTTGCATACAACCTCTGCTGCAGGGGGAGTGAGAACAGTGATGGGGTATTATGAGGTGTGTGTGTGTGTGTGGGGGGGAGTTGCAGTTGACTAATTGTTGTAATGTGGTCTAACGGTCCATAGCGCTCACTCCGTCTCTGTCATTGTGCGTCAACTTGCCTCAGAGTGCTGCTCTCCTCAGTCATCTGGAATGCACACTTCATCATGCACACATGCACAAATGAGCACTGCAGACGGACTGACACACACACACACACACACACACACACACACACACACACACACAATCCCATACCTCTTCAACCTCCCAGGGGAGTTAACCCCAAATCATTACGTTTACCCACTCCTTCTCAGTGTTTGCTTTTCCTACATTCATGTCATCAGGCGCGAGTCCGCCCCCCCCAGGGTTTTCCCTGCGGTCTTCCACAGTAAAGTGCTGCTATTGACTTCAGCTCTGGATCGTTGTAATGGGAGATTGCCTGCTGTGAAGTTATGGCATCCTCTGAGTGTCCCGTGGTCCACTGTAAAGAAACTTTCGTAACGCTAAGGCAGACACCCACATTAAAGAACAGAGTTTTATGAGCTCGGTTTGCAAAGTGCTGATGTTGTAGATTTGTGATTTGGGATATATTGGGTTGTAGGAACAGTGCTATCTCTTAATCTAAAAAGTACTATATTCTTACTGTGTGTCTTCTGAGGCTCTGCTTTAACTGGCTGTTGGCTCACAGCTTTTTTGTCCACGTGATATGGCTGGAAACTCAGTATGTGACCATTGGAAAGAAAGCAGGAAGGTATGTAATTGGTGTTTCACAGTAAGTAACCACGTTCTTTAACGGGGTCAGTCTGCTTTTGATTAATCCCATTTTGCACATCCTGTACTTTCTGCAACTGCACACAGGAGATGTTTGATCAACAGAGTTTGTTGTTTTGTCAGCATATGTCATATGAGCTGGTTGGGTGGAGGATATCGGATTTGAATGTGGTCGTTTTGAAACCACCTTGAATATCATATTATCATGATGAATTAGATATAACATTTATTTATTCGTATACTGTCTAAGATGTATGTTTGCTGTTCTGGTATAAGGCTCCTTGTGTTTTTTCCATATTTACAGATTATCAAATTGTTCTGGGATGTGTAGGATGTTTATTATTCCGGATAGTTTGGATGATAAACTACACCTGCCATCATAGAGCTTGTGTCATGGTGTATAAATATGGTTGTGTGGTTTCTCCATTTCTCAAGCGGTTTGACTTGATGGAAGATTCAAGTGAGATCAAAACAAGGACTGAAGTTTTTACTGTAAAGCTGATATTATTGATTCTAATGAGGAAAAAATAAAGTTTTACATTCGAAAACAAATGAGTGAATCAGCAATGAAAGTTTGTGTGCTAGTTTATGCAAAAGATCAGGTCCTACAGGGAATAGATGAGCAGTGTGATTGATTAAAGTGCTCGCCTGGAGGTCCAGTCTCTATTGTTGACCAGAAAACGATTCCCATTTTCATTCAAACCAGGTTTTCCTTTTAGCAAAGCCAAGTTTTCATTTATTCATTTTTTTTAGATCTTGCTAAAGATGCAACAGAATGGAAATACAATGTACTTTCAAGGTGTAGATTTCTATGTAATTGCAGGGACGGAATCAAATTTTATGGAACTATTCAGTCAGAATATTTACAACCACGAGAGATGTTTGCTGTTTGTAATCCTCCACAACTGCCTTTAAATCCATAATCAAATTGAGCAGCAGGGTGCATTATACTATTGTCACGTATAATGATACATCTGCAAATAGACCACGCTATCGCTGGGCAAGAGATCACCGGAAAACAAGTTGAAGGCAGGACCGTGAACACCATCAAAAAAACCAAAAAACAATTACCTCATGTCGAAAGCTTTTCACCAGATAGCACTTGTGAGACCAGAAATCATGTCTATACATGATCAATACCTGCATGGATCTGCCTTAATGCCCCTGCATTCTCGTAGCCATACACTGTTCTTACGCTCTTATCTTTGTTCTTAATCGGAGGGCTTACGATCGGAGCTGGCGACGATCTCTCCTGATGCCAGAAAGCAGGCTGCCTCGCTGTGCTCCCTGCTTCACCTCCCATCACTCACACAGCCATCTCCTCAAAAACAAGAAAAGTTCTTTAGTGGATTTAGGGGTTAGCCACACCTCGCTGCATTCACCCCTTTCAATGAGCTGTCACTGATTGAAGCTCATTTGCATATAAATGGACAACTAATTCTCTCCTTCTTAATCGTGCTTGGTTGAAAGATTTCAACACAAAAGGAAAACAGCGTCTCGCAAAAGTTTTTGTCCCGTCTTCAGATTTGACCTCAAATTAAAGTATTTTTTTTTCTTTTTCAATATAAACTTTGGAAGATGTTGTTCTCGTGCCAGCATCTGAATCTGATAGAGCAGATCGATGTGATAGCAGTAATGGAGAGAGTCCAGACAGGCCATACTAGTTATCTCTGTGTTTTCCTCCCTCCTCTCTCTCTGGGTATTTCTGTCCTTCCCTTCCTCTCTCCTCCAGAGTGCACAGCAAAGATCTCATTTGTGAACAGATGGATCTCCCTTTTTCTCTCTGTAGACACTCTCCACTCTGGTCCTCTTATCTCTGATCTGTCCATTAAAGGCAGCAGGAGGGAGGAGCAAGGGGTAAATAGTTGCTGGTAAAGGGGAAGAACCAGGCTTCTCCTCTCCTCTCCTCTCCTCTCCTCTCCTCTCCTCTCCTCTCCTCTCCTCTCCTCTCCTCGCCTCTCACCCCCTCCCCCTTTCCTGACATTCTCTCTTTCCTCCCCTCCTGTCTGACTCATATCCTCCCTGCATTCCTTCTCCTCTTTCCTCCCCTTGTTCCTCACCCAGTGTCCTCTGGGTCTTTTTCTTTGTGTCTTTTCCTTATCCAGACTATTTTTGTGTTGGGGTCATGTAAACAATGTTGGAAGTACAGTCGGTTCCTTACATGTTATTATGGTAGCCGTTCTTCGCCATTTAAGCATTTAACTGTGTTTCTGCTGCTCATTTATTAATGTGACACATGGCCACATGAGCAATTGTTAGCTATTTTGTAGGACATTGATATAGCCAAATGATTGAAGAAGCCAAGAACTTTTTATTAGTTGACTTGGACAATAATTTTTATATTTTGTGGCAGTGCTTGTGACTTTGCAATGACTGTGTGTATAATCATTTTTGTTTAATTGTTGGCCTGTAGATTCAAACAAGCAATTTATTTAATGAGGTTGAACAATTGCATATATGCATGTAGAATTATGTGTTGCATGTATTGTAGTGAATTTATTTATATATATATATATATATATATATATATATATATACACACACACACACATAAATTCACTACAATACATGCAACACATAATTCTACATGCATATATCATACACACACACACACACACACACACACACACACACACACACACACACAGTATATATCAGTTGTGACAGTTGCAGCTGCTAATGCTTTCACCTTCTGAGTCTGTGTGTATCATCATGGCAAAATGTGGTCTTGGAGACACCTTTCGTAGTGTGAGCTGTCACGGAAACAATTTTGAGCACTTTGCCAGCTGTTTATATGTATGTTTGTGGACAGATTGGGTCACAGCGATAGCATCACAACTGTGTAAGATGCAGTCATGACTTTAGATCAAAATGAAGCCCTGTTTCAAAGATGCGTGAGGTCTCAATGTAATCGCCTCTGAGTTTTCATGGGTCACATCACATCGTGAACATGGGGATGGGCGTCACAGCCGGTGTGATCCCATCACAAAATGGTTTGGTGTTACTCTTTGGGAAATGTGATTCTCAATATTTTTAATCAATTGTATTTGTGTCACATCAATTGTGTGGACTATAACCCATCACCCTGTTTACATATGTGTAACTTATTAGCCTTACCTCTATCAGCTGTTACACCTGTCAGTTGGTGTAGTAACAGTCTTGACTACTGTATGATGAGGATTTGGCTTCTGTGGGCAACAGCCAATGTTTCTGGGTGCTTCTGGTTCAGCCAGCGGATATCCGGATAGCAGATGTCCAGGCCAATTATACCTCTCCCCTGTGCTAGTCATTGTTGACAGTCCAAGTAGTAACTAGAAACCACATTTTTTTAAAACTGAAAAAGCCAATGTGTTAGCCTTTTTTCCTCTCATTATAGACTGTTTGCATGCAAGCAACCAAAGCTCAAACATGACTAATCAATACTGTGCGTCAAATACCAAAATTTGGTCCATTACCTGCAGATCCTACATTCATGTGCGGATATCTGTTTATAGAGATGAACAGCTAATCTACATAAGAACCCCTTTTTAATCAAGTGATGAGAAAATCTCAACTTTCCCAAACAGTTAAAGCAACACTACGTGACTCTTAATGCGATTCTGGTTGAAAGATTGTTGAGTCTCATTTACAAGTCGTTACACCTGAGTGACACTCTGAGTTGGTGTTCGTCTCGAGCCATTAATCCAAAGCGTTGTTATTTGATGATCAGAGAATGAAGAGTCTGATGAACTGGCAACCTATCCAGCGTGTACCCAGCCCCAACTATCTGTCCCCTGAATGTTATGTAGACTTTCTTTAAGCTGTAACTAAGCTACGTTTGAACTAACCAACAGCAGCTCCTGACGCTCTCTAGTGCATTGCTACATAAGAGTGTGAATACAGTGAGGGAGAGTGTGATGGAGGGTGAATCCATGTGATGACAGAGTTGCATAAAGCTGAGCACACTCACTCTGCCCTGTCCCGTCAGATAGCAGCTGGAGCTGACACTGGTGCTAACAACAGAGCCTCGTACACACACACACACACACACACACACACACACACACACACACACACACACACACACACACACACACACACACACACACACACACACACTTTAAACACAGCTAGAGTCCCACAAGTTCTCATTACCACATTTTTTGCTGCATCAGCAAAACCGACAAACTGAGGCAGAAGCTCAGTGTTTGTGTGTGTTTGGGGGAGAAAAGGGCGGTGTTTTCCTGTGGTATGGTAGTCGTAGCATCCTGAGAGTGGAAGGCTGTGCTGTGTACTGACCCCGACCTGACTGTGTAGTTGGAAGTTAACATGAGCTGAGGACATAAAGCCTCTCCTTCAGCCAAAAACTCTGACTAAGGTTGGACTGTTGTATTGACACAGAACAGGCCTTTGCTGTACTGGGGTTCGCTGTGTCGAGCATTTATGTAATTTTGTCGGAACCGTTGTTGTCGTCTATGGGAAACCTTTCTCTTGAATTGACTGTCATGCAGCTTTTTGATGAGACTCCAAACTGCTGACGGATCAGCTCAGTGTCTGGCAGCGCGTGGCGAGAAATCTTACTTCTGACCTCTCTGAGTTTCTGCCTGTCTCTCATCTTTCCCTCATCGCTCCCTCCATCTAATCGATTAGTCCTTTAGATTGGCTTTTCATTGTCCCCCCTCTCCTAACGTCTACTCCGCTTCCTCGCTCCTCCATCTCTTCTCGCTCATTTTGTCTCTCTCATTACAAGTCAGCATCATTATTTGGGCTCACCTGCCCACGGTTTCTGGAAGATTTAGTTCTCCTGTAGCAGTTTGCTTTCCCCTCCTAAACAATGATTAATGATGCCTAATGTCTGAGCAGGCAGAAATGGCAAGCACGCCCCAGTTTCAAGGAATATTAATTGCATCAACGAGCATTCACTCACAAACACTCATTACCTCCTCTCATCAACGAGGCTCTTACCTTCCCTTGTCGGATGTGTCTCCCTCCTCCTCTGTTTGGTCTTTTTTATTTACTCTGTCTTGGTTGATGTGCTGCATGAGAGGTGTCGGCTGTCTGGTTATTCGGTACATCTACACTGACAGATAGAACATTCTCTTAAAAATAAGGACAACAACGAAGAAGTACATACTCTTGTAGACAACAAAAAGTCTTTGTAACAACTGCTGCAGATAACTTTATTTGTCTTGGTGCCTGTCAGTATAAAACCAATCCATGTCCATTTCCTCTGGATGAAACAAAACTTTTTTTTCAAAGAGTTTCTTCATTGTTTGTTCTGCGTCTGTGGAATTGTGTCACTCCACCTGAAACAACACTCAGAGTGGAGTGCTGAGGGGGGTTTTTGTTAAGAGGGATGTTAAAATAAAGTAGTCAACAGTGGGACAGACTCTCCAGTCGGCATCTTCACCATGGATACTTATAGACGCCATTATGTCCTGGATGGTGTAAATATTCAAAGCTCCGCTTGCCAGTACTGTTATATCAACAATGGGTCAGATGTTTATGTGTGATATTAGGGGTTGCTCATAGTGACAAATCAAAAGAAAATTATCCTACATGTTTGCACGTCCCCTTAGCTCTGGGGGTTGGTAAGCAAAAAGCTACAGCAAGCTACAAGCTGGCCTCAAGCAAGCTACAAGTTACAAAGTAAGCTTCATTTTGAAAGTATCCAACCAACAAAATCCCACCCTCCTCCCTCCAGAGCCAGTCCTTTCAAAACACATAAACTTGCACTGCCTGACTAGACAGACACAGACCGTCCCATAGCTCTCACAGGCCAGCAGGGAGATGTGTTAGCGGCTAGGTTGCTAGCTTCCACAAGCTTTCCTATCTTTTTTACTCTAATAAAGACAAAACAAACTCTGGTAAATGGCCCAATCATATAAACATGAACAAAATATCCTTCACAAACGTAGCTCCCTCAGAAAAGGCCCACCATGTGACTCCTTACTGCTTTGGCTGTGTGCTGTGTGCTAACTAGGTTAGCCACTGAATGAGTCTGTAGCTGCCGCAGCTCTGTTCTTTGGTTCAGGGGCTGTGTGCTTCATGCTAATGCTATCCGCTGTTTTTGTTCAGTCTCACAGCACTCATCATGTTTTTGTCCAGGTAAATGGCAGGCAAACACAGTTAGCAACTAGTTGGTGAATGTAGTGAGACAACTATTAGCTAAAGGAGTCGGTGGAGAACAAAAAAGAGGTGAAAGGAGAGTGAACGTTGGACTTGCCTTCATTGGGTGGCCAAAGACACAACTCTGAATGTCTGCTGGATGTTTAAACAGTTTGCTCCCATGTTTGTTTGTTTTTCAGCATAAAATGACTTTCTATCAGAAGGCTACATTTACATTTAGGGTATTTAGCAGACGCTTTAGTCCAAAGCGAATTACCTTAAGTAACTTTGTCACAAGAAATAAACCACAACATATTGCTGTAAATAAATTAAGAATGAAAAAAAACAAAATAATTTTCAAGCCCTCGTCTGAGTATAGTCGCTGCTCAAAGTGCTATCATATTTGCTTTTATCATTATCTTATCACACCTATCACACATGCACACACACATCGTCTCTGACCTGAACAAATTTGCAAGGTACATAAATGGAAAAGTTTCACATGCTGTAGGTTGAAAAAGTCTCACCCAAATAGGGTTGCACATGTCACATAAACACCTCTGATGCAAGACCACAGTGAGGCTCAGTATATCTTATCGCTTTGACTCTGACTTTGTTTGACTTTTTGGATGGAAATTCGAGAGGCGAGTGGTGTGAGACAATCCTCTAGTTCTGCTTACTAGTGTGTGTGTGGCCACTGGCATTTGTATGCGTGATGCACCTACTGTGATCTTCTTAACATTTTCATGCACATGAACATACAGATGGGAAACAATTTCAACAAATAAACAAAAAAGTCTCCTGGTCTCGAGAACCATCTTGATTCTCCTTCAGTGACCTCTCATGTCCTGCATTCAAACATCTGCATTGTTTTTATTAGTGCTGGTGTGTCTTTGAGTCTTTCTTTAGCTTTTATGAGTTGAGAGGATTGCTGAGCTGCACCTCTCCATTTGCCCCGCGCTCCTCCAAGATAAACAGGGCTGTAAGCCTCAGCAGCCTCAGCAGCCTCAGCTCTGTGTACTGTTAGCTTTGGGTCTGGCTCTCGCACATTGCTTGAGTTAACGCTAAGGCTTCTGACTGCGCCCAGGACTTAGCATGAGCACTAACAACAACACCCTAAGCCCTTACCACCAAATTAAAACAAAGTCAGTTTCCAACATGGCCCACATTTTCCTCTGTGGGTCCTCGGGCTCACCACGACCTGCGGCGATGACGTGTTACGATAATGTTTTAGAGCAGAACCCATTAAGTATTTGTCTTGGGTTACCTCGGCTAGATTCTCTTCCACCAAGAGGATTTGTAATGGGATCCTAATCACCTGCTCCCCTTCTAAACTCAGCTTCATAGATTGTGCTGATACTCTCTATTGTGCTGGACAAGAACACTGTGAGAGCTTCAGTCGTGCCCGTGTGTGTCATCTCAGTTTATGGCTCTCTGCTTAACCTTTGTTTACTCGTGCAGTTTTGCTGAAGACGGCCTTTTTCTGTGGATTTTACTGGAGCTTATGGAGATGCAAGCAGTCTGAGTCGATGTGCTGTCTGTGAGAGCGATTATTAGCTGCCAAGTGTCAGAGTCAGCACAGCAGTCAGTTTGGTTGTGTGTTTGGGCAAAATTGATGCAGATTGTGCAGTGTGTCTGCCCTGAATACTCTGCATAGCTGATCTGAGTTTCTTCTCGGTCCCGGGTCCAATTTGTTTATTTCTTAATTTGCATTTGTATTGAAGTATATGAGAAACACTGTATATTTTTTTTTAGCTAAATTGCTAGTTGTCATCACTGCTCTGTTGATGAAAACATTGGTCAGTCAGTTGGTCTGTGGTTTGTTTTGTGACGGCTGGTCCACCACGGTGGTCCAGACTGAAATATCTCTGTTTGATTGGTAGCCATGAAACTCTGTATGGACATTAATGTTTCCCAAAGGAGGATATTGAGTGTTGCCCACATTACTTTAGTGATCCCCGGACTTCTCCTCTAGAGCCACCATGAGGTTGGCATTTGTGGTTTATAAGTTGTCTCAACAACATTTGAATGGATTGACATGATTTAATACAGACATTCATGTTTCCCTCAGTATGAATAGTCATCCATATTAAAGGGGTGAGACGGCAGTTACATCGACCGTTCTGTTACAAGTCATGCCTCTTTGGCTTTCTAATGTTATGTTACTTAGAATCACACACTGATTTTGCATCATAATGCAGTTGTGGGGTCCAGTGTAAAGAAGCAAAGCCGGCATAATTACAGATCCGCTTAACTGTAGTGTTGCCGGATATCTGTGTACAAAGAGCAATTGTCATAGGGAACATGTTAGCTGGTGACATTAGCATTTGGCTCAAAGCACCATTAATGTTACCATACCAACAGACTCTAGACGTTGTTTAAATGTCTAATGTTTCCTTTTCTTCTCTTTCTGTCTGTGTCTCTTCCATGGTCCTGGTTTTCTTGATGATGATGACGACTCTTCTCTCCATCAGGTAAGAAAAATACTGACTCCCACATCATTAAGATAATTGTTTAACACTGAAGCACACTTCCTGTCACCCACCTGCTATGACGGGAATACAAATGTAGAATTTCCATCATTCCACAAAGAGTAGAGAGAAGAGGAGAGGAAGTCATGAAGATGAAGAATGAGGCAGATATTTCCGCACTGCTGACTGTTCAGTGGGGGTTTGAAATAATATTTAAACAGTGGATGACTCTATCGGTCGGCATACCAGGAGCCTGGTGATGGTAGTAGCAGTGATACAGCAAGGAAGGGGGGAAGGCTGCTGAGAGGTGGACAGGTGGAGAGTCTTCAGTATCACACATGCATTAAAAACACTGAGATTAAAGCCAGATGGAGTTTTTTTCTCCACTGATGTAAAAATGGCATCTTTTTTCCCCTCACCCATTTAACGGCCCACAATCCCTTGAGCCCCGAGCGCTTGCCGCAACCAAACTCTCGCTGTCTCTCTGTTACTGACGTTTAGTAAATTTTCCATTCCATCCCTCTGATCTCCTAAAAATCCAGAGTCATGGTGTGGATCCAGCCTTCACAGCTCTCCAAGGGACTGTAGATAAAGCTAACGTGGAACGGCAGCATGTTAACGCTCACAGGAGGAGGTCCTTTAAAGGGAAACGATGAATTTTGCTACGCAATTTTCATCTATTTTAACCACTTGTGGACGTATTTATAGTGCTCTGAGTGCATGCATTTTTGTCCAAATGTCATCTAAACCCACTGTGGCTAGCAGAGCTGATATAAAGACATATACAACTGACATCTGTTCCAACACTTTAATCGAAGGCATATACATTGGCATGCTTATAAAGTGTATACAAGTTTTGGTGGCTGTCTGTGCAAAGGATTGAACCCACGGCATTGGTTGCTACACACGACCAATAGGTGTCAGCACAGTCAACCAATCAATGGCAAACAGGGTCATTTCTTATGTAACTCGGAAAAGAGGGAAAAATCCATCCCTAAATACTCTTCCATACTATTGATCCCACATGATCCAGTATGGTCAGAGTCTCGAGTGAGCAAATTTGAACCAAACACAGCACATCTACCATCTACAAGCCAAGCAAAGCCTGAGAAACACATGACGTAGCGATTGACATCCAAAGTCTCTATAAACTGTGTAGTTGCTTGGGTGGTCCTGTCCATTCGGTGGCTAAATGAGAGCTGATGGAGCCTGTGAATGTATATATGTGTGTGTGAGGAGGGCGTTCCTGTCCACTCAGCACATTCCCCCCTGGGTGGTGGGGGCACATCTGTGGCACACTCCCTGCCCTGGCACTCTGCCAGGCCTCCATGCCTTCCTTCTTCCCTCCCTCCATTTTCCCTTCCTCTGTTTTTGCCTGCCCCTCTCTGTTTGCTTGCTCCTTATGCCATCCCCCTCTGGCTTGTATCTTACTCTGTATGTCTTTCCAGCGGGGTGTGCATGGGTCTCAAAAAGTTTGATCAAAAGTTACAGTCACGTTTAATTCATACTCCAAACAAACAGGTCAGCAAGCAGGGTTTACCAAACCCCTACCTGCTGCGACCCGTATTCTCTTTATACTTCCAAGACTGTAGCTGCCATTAGCTAGTTAGCTCCATTAACCGTGCAGATAGCTGGATCACCGGGGGAGTGTTGGTTTTTTACACCTTGAGCATACAAGCTTTAGACTGCTGACATAGCGTAAAAAACTAGAAAATCATAACTCCTCACATTTCTTCATATTCTGTTGATAATTAACTGATTCATTCTCACACATCGCCTCCTTAAAGACAGCTCTTGCTGCACATCAAGACTCTCACATCTAAAATTAGGCCCGTGTTTGCCTTCCTTTGCTTTGTCACTACATCTTTCCCTCTGGCCTTTCTCCACCTCTCCTGCCATGCCCACCTGCCTCCATCTACCTCCAACTGAGCTCTAATGCCTTTGAAGCGTCCATTAACAGAGTTCTTCCAGCAATTGTAAGTCACAGAGGAAAATCTGTGCTCCGGCTGGGTACTCATTAAACAGCTGAGACCTTGAGCTTCAAGTATTCAAGCACTCACCATTCACCAAATTACCCATTCAACAAAATTACAGAATGAACGTCGTCTTGATTACAAATGAATGCCTGACGAAAAAAGCAGCCTCGTAGTTAAGCATCTTACATTTTTCACATCTGCTCTTGACACTGCAGAAGTGGGGACTGGTTGGCGTGTAAAAATTGTCCAGCCGACAGAACTATTTGTGTCTAAGCTGGTCAGTGAGGCTCACTGTGCCTCGTCTCAGTGAGGTGAAATGGCTGTGTGATGTCGCTCAGGAACTGTGGTAAAGTTGGTAGAGGGAGAAACAAATGGAGACAGACTTCAGACTTGACCTCCATTAACACTTGCAACTGCCACACACACATCCACATGAATGTAGTAGTCTGTTTGCAGCGAGGAGGGGTTCTGTTGTCGGGATGTGGACAGCATTTATTCACTGTGTGTTTATCTCTTTGTTCTGTTGAGCATTTGTTGTCGCTGTGAAAGATGGAGCTTGACTTTTTGTCTGTCAGTGTCTGTGTGTGTGGGTTTGTCCATACACACAAAACACCAAGGGACAAATGCATAATGCAGATCTTTGACTAAAACTGTGCGTATGCACAGAGGTGAAAATGTACATCCATCCTTTTCATCTGATTTTAAAAGTGTGCACATGATCCCATCATGATATTGTATTCATGTGCATGAGCCTGATTTCCTGGTGTTTGAGTTTGGATGCATTTGTGCAGCAATGTTGAGGCACATGATCGCGCACACTGTGAGCTGCTGACAGTGATTACTGGCTGTCGTTTCCCTGCCAGCTGATCCCTTGTCTGTCTGTTCTTCTGTCTGTCTGTCTGTCTGGAGTGGAGGCCTGCCCTGCTTCACTCTCAGCCTCATCCTCCTCCACTTTGGCTGAAATTCTCCCATGGTTCAGTGGTGCATTGCTCTGTGCTCCTTTCTGTGCTTAACTAGGCTGAGCAAGGCAAATTTGTCCCAAAAATATATTAAACCAATCAACCTGATATGTAAAAAATGCCATGGTTTCACAACTATTGGTTCTACTTAAAAAAAAAAAAAGGAAAAAAAGAAGAAAGGAATCAAGTTAATGAGAACATAAAAATCATTGGCTTGTCCCTGGTAGATCATATGTTCCAGGTTTCTTTGTGATTTTATACAAAGTAGTAGCAAAAATGGTTTGAAAAATTGAAAGGAAATCTATATAATTTTCCCAAAATGTTGAACTGGATCTTTAAATTGAAATGCTAAGTGTTAGCATTTGAATGTGAATTATTTCATGATCTTGTATTGGCTGTCATTATCAGACAGAAGAGTTATGTACTTGTTTACTATGAATCTGTTGAGTAACACTGCATGCGTACAAGCTGTGACACTATTTGAAAGCAGAAGATGGAGGTGTGTCTGTCCGTCAGTGTGTCGTCACCAAAACCTCTCTGGCAGATTAAGGCTGTGAACCGGCAGCCTTGCCCTCGGACCTGGTCCCTCTCCATCCTGAGCCTCTGTCGTAACACCCTGGAAAGTGTGTGTGTGTGTGTGTGTGTGTGTGTGTGTGTGTGTGTGTGTGTGTGTGTGTGTGTGTGTGTGTGTGTGTGTGTGTGTGTGTGTGTGTGTGTGTGTGTGTGTGTGTTCTGTTGTATGGGTGTATTCACTTGTGATGACTGTGGGAGAGCAAGCTGAGCAACCATGTCACACACACACACACACAATTATAACCCTTTAACTCTCAAACACAGCTCTCATCATGGTTCACTGGGCTAACCTCGCCCATCATGCTACGGTGGTAGGACACTGCTGATAGTCCATATTTAAGCATGCATGTGCTTGTGTTCACACACACAGACACACACACACAGCACCTGGCATAATGCACACATACAGCCTCACACGGACATATACATTTGCAAAGATCTTCCATGCATACACTCAAGCTGTTTCCATCTAGTGTGCATTGCAAGGTTTCTTTGCATGGCTTGTGGGTGCCTGAGTACATGCGACTTATTCTGTTGAGCTGTGGATGAAAGTGAGATACACTTCCCAATATGTGCACCATTCATACTTACCTGCCCCTGCTGGTTGTAAGTTAGAGGAACAACTATATTGCCTGGTACATGTGCATGTGTGGAGTGGGTTTGTGTGTGTGTGTGTGTGTGTGTGTGTGTGTGTGTGTGTGTGTGTGTGTGCTTGCCACCGTGTCTGGCCTGGAGTCAGCTGTTAAGGGATGCAGCGCTGGATGAGCTTTGCCTGATGCTGACCCAGAAACGACTGTAGATGTAACCAGCAGTGACTGCTGCCCTATTAGCCCACAACCCCTGAAACACACACAGCCTTGAATGTGTGTGTCTGTGTCTGTGTGTGTGTGCACTTGTCTGGAGGTTTTTGATTTATGTTTTCTTTTTCTGGTTCTTCATGTTTAATTGTTTTTGCTCTTGACCAATGAGTAAAGTTAAGTCAGAGTATACATGAGAATGACCCACAGGAGTGCTGACGATGATGTACAAAGTTGAAAATGATACATGTGCGTCTGCATTTTGCGTTTATTTTGTACTGTCTTTGTATACATGTGTATATCAAGTGTGTTCTTCCTCTCTGTTTATGCTTGCATATATATGTGTGTGTGTGTGTGTGTGTGTGTGTTCCTATGCTGTATCTAAATTTAGATCTGTGAGCAGATGTGCGGTGTGTGTGCGTGTGTGTGCGAGTCCCTTTTGTGTGCATGTGTTGCCAAATGTATTCATCCGCATTAGTGGCGCTACATGTATTTGTGCGTTCACACAACATCTTGAGCACGTCTTGAGTCAGCAGTGTGACAGGGTGACAGGGGCAGGAAAAGTGGGTCAGTCATTCTCTCTCCAGGCATGAACGAGACAGACAGACAGACACATGGATGGATGGATGGATGCTTGGATGGATTGTACAACATGTCTAGAGGTGGATGTTTGCAGCTCAATGGGTGTGTCTGAGGGAAGGAAAAGGGGATTTTAATGATGTGAATATTTGCAGCTTTTTGTGTTTTATGGGATAATTAACTTTATGATTTTGTAACGTTGCTCAGAAAAAAACAAAACAAATTGGGGACATCGCCATAATAATATTAAAAAATATGTTACTTGTTGCCCTAATGTGATATATATTTATTCTCAAATATGATACAGATGTTTTGTATAGCATCAAAACAATAATAACAATAATAATACTGACACATACTGTAGGAGATCAACTGAAAATTATTCACTAACAATATTCACAATAAATTTGTTTCCTACATCATCATTTATAAAAGGCAAAAGTTGAGCAAAAGCAAAAATACTAATCACTAGTTTCAGCCACAAAGTTTGCAGTCCAGCACTGGGAAGTTCAAAGTGTTATGTGCAATAATGTTTCAGTAAAGTGGAAGTACCTTTACTCTGTGCTCAGTTTGGCTCAAAACCTGCATTGATAATTTTGTAAAGGACATAAATAAATAGAAGTCTCACACACAACATCAACACATTTCACCACTAATCAACACACACACACACACACACACACACACACACACACACACACACACACACACACACACACACACACACACACACACACACACACACACACACCTTACTGCTGTCCCTCACACTTAATGATCCTGAGTGACATCTGCCCCCTGGTGGTAGACTTAATGAGCCTGCCCGGTTTAGTCATAAGACATAACCGACTCCTTCCCCATGTGGCCAATTAGAAGCCAGGAAACGTGTGATGAAGACAAGGAGTCCCAACAGCTGGTCGTTCAGTTGTAGACAGACACGAGGTGCGCGCCTCGCTCCAGGTCTGTCTTGAATATGAACACACCTCCCACGTGGATCTCTGCTTCGGATTTGTCTTCCCTCTTTAATCTGTCATTAGTTCTTTATGGCCGTCTGTTTGTTGCTGTCTGTTTGCACACCTCCTCGCTCTTACATCTCCTCTGGCTTTAATTTGTCCACGTTTCCTCCTGTTGTTTATGTTATTCCTCCCTCCCTGGTCCTCTGCTGCCCTCCTTCCCTCCCCGGCTGTGACCAGTGGTTGGTCTGTCAGTACAGCGTTCACCCACTGTGGGCCTGGGGTGACTTAGCACACTGCTTCTGATTACACCCCAGCAGTTGCTCATTTATCTTGCTGTGAAATGGAATAGGGGTGGGGAGAGGCCAGAAGATATTATGGTAATACATCTCACCACTGTAAAGGCCTAATAAACTTGGGAATTTTTCTCTTAGTCATTTATTTGTAGCTTTGGTTTGCTGATGGTCTTCCCTTGACTTTTATTTCAGAGTGATGTTGTTGCTGTGGATCGCTTTGTTTTACTGCTTTCCTTAGGATTGCCTATTTTAATGTGATAGATTCTCATCAGTCTCTAGACAGGCTTGTGTCTTTGTTGTTGTCTGTTATCTTTTCATATAATAAATCCACTTCTTAATAACAGGAAAACTGTTTTAAAATGAGGATACACCATTTAGATTGATACATCATGTCTACATGTGTTGTTCAAGGTGAACTTCCCCAACTGTATTTATCCCAAGGAATATGATACAACGGCAACAAAATAGTTGTAGAATGTACTAAATGTTGATGTCATCAGTACTAGTAGTGGGCATTTTTGAGTGTCCAATGAAAGACGTTGTTGAGTTGCATCATAAGAAATGTAGGATTTAGCGTTTTGGGATTCTGACCCACACTAGAGACTAAAAGTCAGGATATGTCGGCTTCTGTTGCTCCGATTTTGACTTTATTTTTTTACATACAGTCTCCTGCAAGTCAAACAACTTTATGAAAGATAAGTTGGTGGAATGGCCCTTAAGGATAACTTAAATATGTTGACATTTTTGCACTTTCTGTTGCATAAGTGGGAATGTAATTTATTGGTCTGCATTATCATATTTCAAGGAAGGCAGCTTTTCCTCTTTGTTGCTTTATGAACTTATTGTTCCTGTTTTTTTTACAGTAGATTATATAAGGCTTATAGTAATAAATCAAGTAAAGAATCCCTCTGTTTTCTAAATGAATTTCATGCTTTAATCAAATATAATTTAATCAAATACAGGAGCACTGCCTTGCTGCTTTTATTTATGGTAGACTTTCCTCTGAAGGCTGGCGTTTCTTTCTGCTGACACATGCCTCTTTGCTTGTGTTTGAACATGAGGAGCACTTTGCTAAACGACAGCTGAAGTGTGTGAAGTTTTAGGTTTGCAGTGTCCCAGGATCCCCTTATCAGTGTCAAGCTGTCTGACCTGTACACACACTGAGGCCTTTTGCCGTCACATTTTTGTCCTCCGCTGTTCAGTTGATCACTCCTTCACTCACTCACTCTGTCTGTCTTTATTCTCTCATACTGATGTTTTTTTTGGGTGTAAAAGTGCTGATCCATCCTCTAAGCCAGGGGGACCTGTTTTAAATCTGTTAGCCAATCAGCTGGCCTGTCACAGGAGACTAATGCTCCCCGTTGGTCTTGAAATGCCGCCTGTCAGTGAGGAGAGGCCATGATGGAGAGATCATTACCTCCAAAATGCTTGTGTCCCACTGGCTTATGCATCAGTCCGTCAATAATCACATCATTAGCTGGACAAATCTTGGCCTCAGAGAAAGTTTGCATCAAGGAGGCCTCTCCTCGAGTGATTAGTGTTAATCACTAACACCTTTGGACACATTAGGGTTAAAATCCCCTGTAATCCTTATTGAGAGCAAATGCAAAAACATCCTGTGTGTCTGGAAGATGGATCGTCTCATTCACAAGCCTCTTTGAAGGCAGCGTCAGTCATAGAGGCTTATACTGTAAGCACAACTAAGTCTTGTGTTAGCACCCACATAAATTATGATGCTGGTGCCGTATTATTTTTTATAGTGTTTGTCAATTAGACGGGCGATCGTGTTGTGTAAATAATGGACCGCACTCCAAGAAAAATACATGCAAGTCAAAAAAAATCTATTGTACATACTGGACACATGCATAGGGTCAGGGCCATATAAAGTCACATGTGTACGCACCTCTCAATTCACTGTTAGATTGCAGCAGGGAAATTGATGCCTCTACTGCAGCCCTTTTGCCGCTCTCCGTGCTGAAATGAATCCTCTGAGGATTTCTTTCTCCTGCGTGGAGGACAGCGATCAATGAAAGCAATCTAGAATATAGTAAACAGGCGAGCAGCTCCAGGACACTCCACCATATTATAGAAAGGATTGAAAACGCGTCAGATTTAACCCCAACACTCCTCGGAGCTGGTGTTTTTCTATCTCGACTCAACCAGGAGCAGATGTCAATTGATAAGAACCAGTTTTTTTTTTTTTTTCTTTTTTGTTACACAGCTGTACTGACAAGACTTGCACAAGGTTTCTTACCATGTTTCTTCTCTCTGTGGGTGTATAAGCATGGCTGATTTTCTGTAACAATCTCACAGAAAACTCCATTTCATATTCCTGTTTACGATAAGATCAGGAGTGGGTATGGTTCATGATAGGCCTTTATTTGCTATATTGGAGGACGCAACATGGCTGCTTACAATAGATTTCCTCTGAGAAAATAGAGGGTTTTTGGCTCAGGCCATTATAAAGCCAGACTCAGCATTTCAGTGCCTGAGTGCATTTCCTCCTCAATTTAGAGCATCTTCACCTCATACAAACATTGATTGGAAAGACGCTTGTTCCTGCCACAAGGGATTTTAAAAGAAGTATATTGCAGTCGCTAACATATACTGTGTACGTTACTGCATGGCAGACAATATCGGTGAATATGAGGCCACTAGAAATCCTCCTACATATGCAAAAGCAGAGGATGCTGGAGAATCCATTGACTCAAACACAGATCTTACAGATTATGATACAACAGATCAACTACAATATACTCTATTGATATAAACTACAAATAGCATCTGGACTTCAGGAGGCTTTTAGCTTCCTTCCACTCCTGCATAAACTCTTGTTTTCTTTGGATCCAAGCTAGCAGCATTTGATTTTGGTGGGAATCTTTTTTCTTGTGTCAGCATATGTCCACTAACACAAACAACTCTGAACAGCTAAACGTGTTTATTAACAAATTAATCTAAAATGCAGGCACTGACTACTATTTTGTCTATTTTGGGTGTCTCATTTTGATTTGAAAGTCATGAAGTGCTGATATCCTGACTTTTTAAAAAAATTTTTATTTCAACCTATCTGGGTAGTGCCATGTGAAAATTCTTTATGTAACATTTTAGTTAATATGTTCATATTTCTCTCAGTATTTTCAATTTGCCATTTGTACATACATTTCTCATCTATAAAATGTTAAATACAGTGCAGTACTTTGCACTGGGAAGCACATTTGTACCAAACAAACTCGTGTATGTCTTTCCTTTGTTTTTGTAATATCCTGTTAGTCCAGGCGGGGGCGGCAGACTATTCCTGGCTGCAACCGTCACCTCCTTCACCGCAGTCTGCACTCATCTGGCAGCTGTTGCTATGGATACAGAGCCCGGCCATTGCTGTATTGCAAGCCCCATCTAACAGAGGAACATAGGGGGTAGTGTTGAGCTCAGAGACAGGGATGTTCACACAGACTCATACACATTGACCTGCTCTGTGAATATAAAACATTGGTCTTCTCCACATCACTGCACTCTGGTTTAGAGCTTACTCAAAGAGCAGCTGATTATAGTGCTGTTTTGTCAAGTGCCTGGGCTTGAAAGGAAATGAATTGTTTCCACCTGCATTCACTAGAATCACTTTCAGCTGGCTGCAGTGTGGATTAGTCATCGTGCAACAACTTTTCTGGTGTTCATAGATCATACCACGGTGGTTCGGTTGCCAGTAATCACCTTGACCTGCGCTCAACAAGCAGGAGAGAGAATCAGGTCCCTGATCTGGTCAAGGGTCTGTCTGAGCTCTCTATGACTTCTCTGCATGCCTTCTAATCATCATGACATATGGTTAAGCTCTGATCAGTGATGATGATAATGTTAACTGTAGATAGCTGCTGCTGGTTGAATCAATTAAATGGTGATTAACCCTGATTAACTGATTAATTAGAGCCATGGAAAGGCTGCTCACTTAAGAGTTGATTACTTAAGACATGACTTTGGACAGCATGTGTACGTGTCACAGCTAAATTGAGCTCGTAGTAGGTCAGGTTTGAATGGCACAGATCCACTTGACTTTAAAGCCCACTTCTTTACGCTGTCCCACTTTGCAGAAACTAAATTTAACAATAAACAGCCCACTGAATGGCAGCTTTATTTCTAATCATAGCCTCTGCCTGGCAACATGTCCCTTGATATTAAAAGACAATTGAAGAGAGCAGGGAAAAAAATGATTTGTTACCTTGTATGCCAGACTGTTTGTGTATTCTACATCGATACAACACTCAGTGCCCAGCCAAACATGGTGGCGCTGCCAAATCTGACTTGGCTAAGTGTAAAACAGGCTGGCACCATGGCCATATGACTGTGTTTTCTGCTTTGTCACTTAGACTGGTGCTTTGTGTTGAGGGGGTTAGTGTGTCTACCATTGCCCAGTGTGCTGATTGATATAAAAACATTTCTCAGATGCCTCTGCGTAAAGATCTTTCTAAATAGTGTTATTTATTTCGGGGCTGAGCATGCAGTGCGATTATTACCAATGGTTTCTGACAACCCTGAATATACAGGATTTCTTTTGGCTGTCTCAAATATGGCTAAACAATATGGGTAACCATCACTCAGAACCTAATGATTTAATTCTGAATTTGAGGGCTACGTTGAGTATCTAACATCGAGTGAGAATGTACTGTACTGTAATGTGAGTATTTTCTGCGAAGGAAGTTTGCACAGGTCATCCTGAGGGGGAATGTCTGGACAAGACGGTTCTAGAATCATTTGTACAAAACCTCAGATGTCAAGCTCGTGGTTTACATTTGTGGCTGCTCATGCAAGATGGAAAATCAGTTAGGTCGGTTGACAACCAATGTCATTGGGATACATCCTCTGGGAAACAAGAATGTCTGCACCAAAAGATAAAACTTTGTGTGAATCCTGTAGATATTTTACTGGATAAGGGAAAACCTTCACCTGCTGTTGGCACTAATGGAAAAGTTGGCTGATCTTTGAAATCACCAGGTAGCATTCTTTGGGCACCATGAATATCTAGATACAAAATTTGATGACAATTCAAACAATAGTAAAATATCAACCTCATGGTGGCATTGGAGAAGAGATTGTGGGATCAACAAAGTTATTAGGTTTTTTCACTGATTAAATATTGCCATCCCTCAATCCACAGTGTTTGTAGTAGTTATAGTACTCTAAAATGAAATGATATTTCTGTCCTGTGTGCACAAGTGAAAAACTGTTTGAGCCTGTAAGTTCTGAACCATAATTTGAGGAAAATGCAGAATGTCTTTCTCATGTGAATGTTCCTATAGAATTGCACATACAGCATATCAAATCTCCATTACAGGGCTTCCTCCAGTAAGACTAATCAAGTGTCAGTAAATTTGGATTTGGGCCTAAGCCCAGGTCTTGAATGGACAACCTCAGCTACTTTTCAGTACACACTAGTTAGATTAATTTCAGGAACAGCAGTCAGGTCATACAAAGAAATCTCTGTAGTATAAATGTAGCTGTAGGTTTTTTATATCAAGCAAGTTACCATGGCCCTCCGATATGTAATGACACTGCTCATCTGGAGCGTGAAGGGCCCGTACGGCTCCGTGACTCCTGCCATTTCCAAATCAGCAGAAATCGGTCAAACCTTTCCTTTCCCACTATGTGCAGGAGGATCACGTTTCTGTGAAGTTTGGTTTTTCCATGCTGTGAATACAGATGTCAACTGCCAGCGGAGGGTCTGGCTGGTGCCATGTCTGGCGCTGCATGTCTGAGCAAAGCCTTGGCTGGCTGATCAGAGCTGAGGGGTGCAGGGGTGGGCTCAATGGGAGATGCCTGGAAAGTAGTGGAGCTTTTCGCATTTCAGCTGTGTCTAAAACTCTTTTGATGTTTTGTCTGGCTTACTCTGATGTTCTCTTTCTGTGCGACAGACCCTGCCTCCCTTTGCCTCTCTCTCCTGCATAAACCGCTGCTCCCCCACTTCCCTTCTGTCATGGATTGCGTGTCTCCTTCTCAAAATCGTGCTTGTTTTAGAGGGCTTATGGAAAATCTATAACAGGTGGGGCTGTGTTTGAAGGATATGTCTTTTCTAATTATCTGTTGCAAGGGGATTTTGGTGGGTGGTTGCTGGGCCAAATGTTCTCCAAACCCAGTCCTGTTGCCTGACTGCTTTTTGTTGCCTGTGAGTCAAATTGAATTCAGAAAACTAATCAATTAAACAATACACTACAAACCAGGTCAGGCACAAGGAGCTGGACATCAGTTTTGCATCAAAAATGTACTTTTCGATTTTGCTACCATGATGAATTCGTAAGGTGTCAACTATTACATTAATCGCCAAATTATTTTGATAATGAATTAACCCAATTGAGCCATTTTTAATGAAAAGTCAAAATTCACTGATTCCAGCTACTTAAATATTATATTTTTAGTATGTACTCCTCTATGACAGTAAACTGAATATCTATAGGTTGTGTACAAAACAAGACATTTGAGGATGTCATCTGGGGCTTTTGAAAACAGTGATAGAGATTTTTTCACCATTTTCAGATTCCAGAGCTCAACGATTTATCTAAAAAGAATCATTAGATTAAACAACAGTTAACCTAATCGTTAGTTGCTATTTCAATTTATTGTAGATACTGGTAAAAGAGACCATGCTGAGGTACTGGAATAAAATTATCTCAGCGATACGAGGAACAACCTTTGTTTAAGTATCTTTGTTTGGTCTACCTAAGTTAGTTCAGGATCAAGCCACCAGGTTCAGTAATTTGCCATTTGTTGACCATCAGGGCCAGCATTGCTTTGTCATCATAGTGCCTTAACCTTGAAGGGCACCGCAGTAGCAGTTAATGGGCTTATGGTGTTAACATACTTGGCGCCGGTTTGATTGAGCTGACTAGCTGCCTTAAAGGCTTAAATTGAAGTGAGATGTGATCTTCTTGACCTTCTCGCTCATAAGATGGGTGACAGATTGTTGGTGAGGCATCCACAGAATAGCAGTCTCTAAGATAATACCTGCACTGTATTTGCATTACAGTCGGATCGCCCCAGACCCACTTCAGAGCCAACAAAAAGACTGAAATCCACACGTTGTGAATGCACTCAAGGAGGGTGGTTTTAAAGTAGTCAGCTGTTATTTTAAGTAATGGACAGGAAAGAGAAAAGAGAAAGGAAATGTGGTGGAGAGGTATTTGACCTCAGACCAGAAACAACATTATTATGTTGGGTAGCAGCAAAATGAGTTTGAGTTGACTCCCAGACCCCGTGCATACTTTGCTCCCAGCTAACACCTCGGCACCAGCCAGTGAAAAGATAGTGGTCAGTTATCTTCCACTCCTTTCGAGGGCATAGAGGTCATTGTTCAAGGTAATGTCCAGCATGAACTTAGCTAAATACTTCAAATGTCTGTTATGGATGATCTAAAGACATAAAAGTTTCAGTAACCCTGTCACACTGTCTGAACAGCTTCCGGCTATGTTTGAGTCAATAACCCTGTAAAAATCAGGTGATGGTCCCAACCTGATCCATGTCACACTAGGTGCTGATCAGTAGAGAAGTTGATATTCCATGTCAGCAAATCATGCCCGCAAAGTGCCCTAAAAACAGTAGGACAGATAGTGCTATCTACTGTATCAACACAAAATGATGACATTCCCCTCGTTCATCAATGCAGCAGTCCTTCAGGGCCTCCTCATTCACACTGTCACTGAAGAATTTCAGCTCACTTTCATTGAAACACTGCTTTTCATCAAGATAAGCGTACACAAAGAGAGAGTGAGGGGAGGACAGGTTCTACGTAACTGGATTAAAGCTTATGCAATAGCTCCTTGAGGTGCTGTTGCTTGTATATCAGCTCCTCCTCCTCCTCCTCTTCCTTCTTCCTCCTCCTCCTTCCCCTCATCCCTCTCCTTCTCCTTCGTTTCTTCTTTTTCTTCCTCTTCCCATCTTCTTCTTCTTCTCCACCTCACTAATCTCTGTCATGACTTACAATAATCAGTCAGCTAACCTTTCTTTTTTTACAAACATTTCACAGGGTTATTTTTGGCTCAAAGGTTGTACTAGATCCAATAGATTTCCATTGTAGGCCATAATTCCATAATACTACTTGCCCTTAGGCCATCAAAAGTTTGATTAACAAAAGTACAGAACGATCAAAATGAATGGTGCTTTTTAGACAGGGTTTTTAAAAATCTTTATAAAAGATTCAACTCTAGAATTTAAGTGTATACAGACACCAAACAAACTGAGGGTGTGTGTCTGAAAGGCGAGGTAGGTAAGGAGGGTCTAACAGAAACCGATACTGAGTAGGATCCAGCATTTTTGAGGTTTGGCACATGATAGAGTGTAAAAGACTCAGTGTTTTGACCTCTCCCTTACCAGGTTTGGGAAGATGTGAGCTTAATAGGTACCGTGCAGGGAAACCTGCACAGATGTTTGAAGTAAACCCTGGGTTTGTGCTCTCATCTCCTCTTTTATGGACCCAAGGGTTGGACTTTAAGGAGGTTTATCATGTTACATACAACCCTGATTCCCAAAAAAGTTGCATCGCAGTGTAAAATTTACAAATAAAATCAGAATGCAGTCATATGCAAAAAGTCTGTGTGGCCGACAAGACATTTAAAAAGTAGTAGTAATATCCTTTATTTAATAATGTGTTTCACAGAGGGGTGAACCTTGCCCCATCCTTGCTTCTGAACTACTGAGCCTTTTGAGGATGGCCCTTTCATACCCAGTCATGATACGATCACCTGTTAGCAATAAACCTGTCAACTGGTGGGAATGTTCCAAACAGGTGTTTTTTAAGTATTCCACAACTTTCCCCTGTCCCAGCTCGTTTGTAGCATGTTGTTGGCATCAAATTCAGGATAAGTATGTATTTACAAACATCATGATGGGTCATCATCGTGAGGTTACATATTCTGTTTGTGCTGTTTTCAATAGACCTGTCAGATGATCACATTCCATTTTTATTCGCAGCATCACAACTTTTTGGGAATCAGGGTTGTATTTCCAACACAAATTTCATGGTCACATGGTGCCACTGCCTGTTTTGGTTCCCATTGCTCTCCAGTAATTGGTGTGTACACGGGCACATCAGGGTGTGTATTAGGCTGTCTTGGCCTGAATGTTGTGACCTGTTGTGAGGATTACTACACAGTGATATGTCTGGGTGGGACAGGGCCAGGAGCAGAGTTTCTTCCCACGAGGAGCTTAGACAGTGGGGTGAAGACTAAACCTTTCCTCCCAGACTGTTTACCAAACAGCCTCATTGTCTATTAGCTGTGACACCAATTATGGTTAATCAAGTGTGTCACTCATTACTTCAATGAATTATGTTTGTAGACATGGGCCTGGGTTCATTAAAGCCATCATGAGTCATAAGAAATACAATATATTGAAAGTGTAGTAAAACCAAATTTGCTTTCTATCAATAAAATACAGTGTAACACACAATTTTCAAGTCTGGAGAATCTGATTGTAAACAAACATTTTATTTGAGAGCTTTGCTTTTGTTTGTACAAAAACATCAGAGCATACGAATACTTGTCAGAGAGAATTGACATATTAAGACAATACTGTTGAAAGCACAGCAGTAAATGTTTTGTGAAGACAGGTTTCTACCAGGGATGTATATTGACATTATAATTGCAGTGTGAGCCTGACAGCATCTAAAACAGACTCAACTTGACAATCTGATAAGCAGCAATGTGACCATGATTACATTTTGCACCCCCTCCACTTTTGTTAGTTGCGTCGTTGTGAATGACAGACAAATCTTGGTTCAAATTAAAGTAAAAAGCAGTCATATCATTTCCGTGGGATGTGCATGTTGTGCTACAATTTGTATTTTGATCGTATGAACCTACAATCATTCTGCCAACCGGTGCAGAATGCTCCTCTGTAGTATGCTAACAATCTCAATCATCTCTCTATAAAAGCAAGAAATCTCTGTCTATCTGTGTGTGTGTGTGTGTGTGTGTGTGTGTGTGTGTGTGTGTGTGTGTGTGTGTGTGTGTGTGTGTGTGCGCCCCTCAAATATCTCTGCAGATCAGGATCAGACTGACCTGAGATTTTCAACACGGCTGCTGCGTGGTTTAAGGGTGTGCAACGTCGGCATTGTTTTGCCCACAAAGATACCCTTAATAAATGATTTCATAAATGATTTACATATTTCGCTAGCATTGTCAACCATAGCCACCATAGTCACCATAGCCATGTGCGCAGTGCACCAGAGCCACTGCAGAGCCCACCTCCACGCCCCACCTCTTGAGTTGACGGGCGCGCCGGTGCGTCCAAATCACATGACCAATTTAAGATGATGTAGCAGCCTCCGTGAGTCTAGGTTTCAACGCATGTGTTGGTGCGGCCTTCAAACTATATACTAGTTTTTAAACTGTGTTGATAGGCTTAGGAAAACCGGACTTATGATAAATAATGTAACCCTAACCCTTTTTCGCGAACATTGCCGTCACGTTTGCTGCGCGTTCGGTGCAGGAAGAAGCGATAAAAACGGGCTTCTCTCACGAAAGTGTCCACAAGCAGGAAGTGTTTGCAAGCAAAAAAAAAACCTGTGCTACTCACTTTCCTATTGGTGGAAAAAGGCACCATACCAAACAATCACAAAATTATATGACAAACCACGTGATTTGGTTGCTGGGAACAGGGGGAAGTTGTGGGAGGGATGGCGGCGGAAGAGTGACAGCGACAGTGACGGTGGTGGTGATAGAGACAGCGATAGTGAGTTTTGAGATTAGAGAAATTTGCGACATTTAGCGTGTTTTGAGTGTACAGTTAGTGTGTTATGTAGTGTTTGGTGTAGTGTGTTTAGTGTGTAGTGTAGTATTTTTTTGTTTAATGAGTCAAAACAATAAGGAGATGGCTGAATGTGGAGCAGGCAGGGAGGAGCTGAGGGAGCCCTGGGCCTGAGGCATTGCCTGCATTTAAATGTAAATAGTTACATATAACTTTGTAAATTTCAAACACTTATGCACAAATTTAGCAAACAACAATTTATATTTGCATTATAAGTAATACAAATGGTTTGTTAAACATATTTGTGGATTTCACATAAAAAACTTTTTCCTACTCAGATTTTGTGTTTTTTTTTTAATTTTAGGTCCATTGTGTTAATACAGTATATCAAAATGAAAAAATGACTGTACAATCAAACATGTGAGGTTGTGCTGAAAATAATGACACAAAGCAAGTCACCTAGTTTTTAAGGTGAAATATAATAGCGAAATCAAAAAAAGTCAAAAACGGCCAGTTATACCCTGGAATATCGAATTTCACCACAAACCTAAATATCCCTGACGTCCCCCCGCCTCATTTGGCCATCCATGAAAAAGCTACTTAACCTCCCACTTTTCTATAGGAATACATACTTCCTACAGGCAATGCACTAGTCTTGTTAAACACACACGCACACACACAGACGCACACACATACACACAGTTTCCATGGAAACAGGATCCAGGGCCTTTTATGACTGGTTGTTTGCCCAAGACAACTAAAAATGGTCTCAGCAGCCATGCAAAGATGGGAGATAAATCATTTGGATAATAAATAACGGGACATGTACTAATAAAGAACGTGATAACGTGTTCAATGTTGCCTCAGGCAGCATTGTTATTGAGGTTAGATGAAGACATTGTCATATTCATCAGGCCAATTCTCTCACTTTTCCATTTGTGACATCATGCATCTGCATGCACTCTGTTTGTTTGTTATGTTGTCATACTGTTTGTGTTGTGTTTGCACACATCCTTCTGCCTGTAATGTGGACACTCACTGTAATGGCCACACACCGACACAAATTCGGAAATCAAGCACACATACGGACACTTTCCAGCCGTGCTGCCCTTCAGTAGCCTAATGTGTGTCTGAGGTCCAGATGGCGTAGCGGTGGGGGGGCTGATTCACAGTGTTAGCCGTAGTGCTAGCAGTCTTAGTTTTGGCTAACCCCGGCTGGTTGGAGAGGGAGAGCCTGCAGCCAGCTACCCCTCCGAGCGACAATGGCAAGTGTACAATTCACGGCTATGCCACACAGCATCTAGCTCTGCTGCTGTTGCAGGATACACTTGTGTGTTTCTTGCTGTGGGAGCCAAACTGTGTGGTCGTTTGACACTTCACTGTGATTCTTAACAGCGTCACTGTAACTCTTGCAAAGTGCTTATGTTTGCTCGCCTTATTTTTAGTTGTTTTGATGCCGTTCCCACATGTTTTCCTGTTTGTCTCCACAATGGCAGGAAGCAAGCTGAACAAGGACCTGAAGCATTATCTGAGCCAGCGCTTCCAGAAGTCATCGCCTGACCACGAACTGCAGCAGACCATCCGAGACAACCTTTACCGCCACGCTGTGCCTTGTAAGTCCATGATCATCTCACACCTCACTCTGTTGTTCCTTTATCCCGTGCTCTCTGTGTCCTGGCCTTTATATGAGCTATTCTGATAATATTCTAACTTTACTTTATTTGTTGAGTTCCCTCTGGCCATCATCTTTTAAACATCCTTGTGAAAAACATAGAACCCTTTAGGACAGTGTGAACCATTGTCTTAGCTCCAGGCATGATCAGTTCTAGATCCATGTGATGATAAAGTGCAGCTGCCTCCCACAGACACTTTGGATGGTCATCTAATCAAGGCTGGTTATTTCAGTCTAATCCAAGCAGGGTTCCTCTTGCCTTTTGACCAATACTGGCTGTGCAGTTAGGTAGGCCAAATTCTTCATATCCTCCGTGCAAGCAACCCTAATGTTCTTGGGTGATCGTTTTGATCACCCTTCATCCCTTCTCATCCCAAATTGGGCTTTTCTACTTGCCTCCCAAGCTCACAGCAATAAGTTTGGTTCACACAAAGTCCGCCACTCTCCATCTATCCAATCAGCATGGTGTTTGCTTTACTAATATTGTTTGATCAGTTGGAGGGAAAGTCTGGTGTCTCCACAGTGGATAGACTAGTAGTATCTCATGTCCATGGAATCAGTAGCACCAGTAATTACAGACACTGTAGCTTCATCCAAGTCTCTTGCCCTCGATAACTAACCAGTATCTCCTCTGCCAGAGCTGGCTGTGCAATCCAGGAAATAGTGACTTGTGTCTTTTGACTGTTTTTCTCCCGAGTGTCGCAGAGATCTAACGGCAGTTTTTTTTTTTTTCCTGCTGCTGCATATTTCTCTTATAGCTGCTGCACAAAGGCTGCAGTAGATATTTGAAGTGTTTTATTCTTATCTACTATGAAAAGCAACCCTCAAAGATGTTGTTGGTGCTAAGGATGCTACATTGTAGCATTAACACCATAATAGAAGAATTATATATGTGATAACTGTGTACTCTGTAAATGGAGAGTGATAAACAGAAAGATGGTTAAGCTGATAAATCATGCTGCATGATGCCAATCTTTTTGTTATCTCTAATTTGCATATAACACTGAAATCAGCAGCATCGACCAATCAGAGCAAAGCTCATCATTGCAGTGATGCTGGAGTTGGAAATCCCCACTGGCTTTTGACACAGTATGCCTCACTTATAAAGATGGAGAGAGGGGAAGAGAGAAGACAAATTGATAAAGAGTGCAACTGCTGCATGCACTGATTGCGCTGTAGCTCCATGCATCATCTTTATCTCTACTTCCTTTATTGAATACAGTCATCACTATGTGATTTATACAATAAACATTTATTTAAAGTACAAAAATTAAATGTACTAAATGCAAAAAAGCAGCTTTTGTTTAGGTTATTAATTTTCACTTTCTCCTTCACCATATTTTTTTTTAAGCTTGAGCTGTTTTGCATTTCCATTCGGACCTGAAAGGAAGCTCCTCTCATTACCCCAAACCAGTGCTTTTCCCATAATGGTTCTCATTTGTTGGCTTTTCAATTAGTTTATTCGCGGCCCTCTCACGCAAATTACTATCCGTATTCAGGAGGCTTGTTTAAGGGACTTTATCTGCATTACCTCCACTGCCATATGTCAGCCAGACACTGGTGGAGGGTGGGGGTCTGGCCGTAATGGCCATTTTAATCACAGAGTGGTCTATGGCACACCAGTAAAAATCCTTGTGTTGTTAGGAGTAAACAAAGCATGAAGGTGTTCCCCAGGCCATATGTTTTATAGGACTGTAAAGTTTTTGTTGTCATGCACTTAGGAAGGTGACACAAATACAACATTTACAAATAATTTGCAGCAGCTTAATTTTACTCTGCGTTTTATGCTAGGGCATGTTACACAGTCCATGAATAACTACTCCCTTATGCCTTTCACACTCACAGGATAATAAAGGAAAGCATATTTACATTTATGGAGTGATAGTGCTAGTTTCAGTGAGATGGCTTTGCTGTGACTGCTTTGGCCTGTGATTGTGAGAGATCAGTGTGTGTCCATGTTGACGTATGTCCAAAGGGTGTTCAAAGTGCTGTCCATGTGTAGGTGTAGGTGTGATTAATGCACAGCGAGCAGGTGGAGAAACAGATGGAGTAGTGTGGCTGTGGATGTTGGGTCGTTTCCTGCCTCTAAATCAGACAAAATGGTAACTCTGCTCAACCAACCTCTATATACATGTGACCCCATCTAGTGCACAATGTTATGACCAATAAAGGTAACGCCTGCACACTTACTTCAACCCATTCTTGGATATAATTTTCGAGTTTCACTTAATGAAAGAAAATAAATAAATATGTTTTGTGTATTTGTCACTTGTCATTATTCAAAATGCTGTTTATTCAGTAGTGTTGGAGAAATAATGAATTCACATAATTAGTTAATTGAATTAATATGCCAGTAATCTAACCATATGACCGGTGCAGTAATGAAAGACAAAGAAGCTTTCACGTTTACAGAGATATTCTGCTTTTTTCACGGACAATGCCCTGTGCACTACCACTCATTGTTTCTGCTAACTCACCATTTTGACCTGGGCATGCTGTCACTGATTCTCTGAATCGCAGGATCATGTTACTTTTCACCCATTAGCAAGGAGTTCCACCAATACTTATGGCAGTACCTATATTCCAACCCCCTCTACATTGGGTTGCTAATAAATAACCAATAAGGGAAGTGATAAGGATATGATGCCCCACTGGCCTACCACCATCAAACTGGATACAGTAGACAGGTTGATGGAGGCCAGTGACAATGTTAAAGGTGTAACTGTTTTAAAATCTTACAGTTAAATCTCTCTTTCCAACTCAGCGGTGACTGCTTGAGCACTGCTTGGACAGATAACATTTGAAAAAAATATGTACATGTCCAGATCTGGAACTTCAAAGTGAGCCATTGTATCACACTGAAAAAGTGGTGAACATAACCACGTCTCAAGCATCTTTCAGTCAGTATTGAGTGTTGACACTTGCGTTCTAGAAGGGGCCACATGAATTTATAGAAAGGTTGGTAGAGCTGAGTTATCGGTTGGATTAGAAAGATAACACCGGTATAGACATGCTTATTTTCACCACTACCAATCTGAGCTGTCGCTAAATACCTGTAACTGCATTTGACTCCAGAATGAATACCAGTTGTATCCTGTTCCACTGAAGACTAAAGCCAGATGTTGGTGGATGTTGGTGATTTTTTTTTTTTTGTCCAGTGTGAAAGGTGTGTTTATACTTCCATGCTGTATACACCACAGCAGGGGAGAGTTGCTAACATAATATAATACAACAGTTGAGATTCAGTAAATATTTTTGTACTTTTAAGGTGTACAAGTTTCCTGAAGTTAGTGGCAAACATAAATGAGTCCCAGCTTACACCTCCAAAAAGTCAGCTGTTCTCATAACCCTGTTAAAATATAAAGCACAGCGCTCCCACCCTCCCCCATCTGCTCAGGCGTCCGTCGGCTTCCCTTGTGGTCACCCCATCCGCGCGTTCAGCATTCCCAGTCTCCCATTAGCCCCACCAACCCTCCACCCCCTCTCCGCTACTCTCATTCCTGACCCCCCCAACTCATGACACCGCTGCCTCTGGTCCTCTCCCTGCTGCTGCTGCTGCTGCTGCTGCTCCCTTTCTCCCTCTGTATCGCTCATCCTCTGTATCGTTCATTCTGCCTGCCAGTTGATCGGAGCAGTGGCAAGAGGACGAGACGATTGCTCTGTTTGGTTCACACCTGATTTTACAGCTCAGCGCTGTGTGTCTACGAGCACTGAAAAGGGAGCCCTGGTCTCTCCTGCATCTAGGCAAGTAAAAGTATTGTCTGCCGTGGTTGTTGTGATGGTGATGACTTGGTGTTTGCTTCTCAAATGAGTGAGGTCTGCAGAGGCTAGTGTTCACGTGTGCGTGTGATGAATTGCGGGGCTAACAGCACAGACGATTGGACGACCCGTATATAGGCTAAGAGGGCGGCTTGGAGGGAGGTGGGGGCTGAAGCCGCGGGGATGGAGATGGGGGTGGGGTGGAGTTTGGGTGTGGGAGGGGGGGGGAAGAAGGGGGGATGGGCAGAGAGGAGAGAGGGAGGGAATAGAGAGATGCAAAAACATTCTCACACACTCAAATCAATGCTAGCCCTGACTAGCCAGTCAAGCTAACATAAACATTTGACTTGTGGTTGCACGGCACTGGCTTGTCTGGTCATCTCTTGCCTCTGTGTGTGTGTCTACAGTGTGAAGCAGCCTCTCTGGTGTTGGTTTGGTGACGTTACAGATTGCACTCACAGATGCAATCGCTTTGTTTCACCTGAACAAAAGAAATGCTCTCACTCACTGTGCCGTTCCTAAACAGCAGAAGGTGGTAAAAGAAAGCCCAAGGAAGATGTAGAAATGAACATCACTCTTTGTTGACTTGCGTCTCACAAGGCGAGGGTGTATGTCAGTCAGATCATCTGTGTGTGTCTACTGTTCGACAAGCATTACACGAGGGAGGTTGTTTTCTGTCAAGGCTAGGTAAGCACATTTGGACATGTCTCTCCATTGACACATCTTTCCCGTTAAACCAGTTTGTCGAATTACACTGGATTGCAAAACCATGTTTGCTTTGCCCTGCATTCATTTGACTTCAGCCCATAGGTGACATGAGGGCCACAGTTGGATACAACTTCTGTATTTAAACAGATCATCTGGACCATTAAAAAACTGCTCTCTATCGACCGGGGCGGACAAGAGAAGAACAGGAGTCGCTTTCAGTAAGGCAGCTTATTAACCTCCTGCTTAAGCTTTTGATACAGACTGGCATGGACGTGTTTTGTTTCACAGAGGGTTTAGCATGTATTACTACCATACAGTAATGTCAAAGATGTTTAATGTAAAGAAATAGTTTAGAAATCCACGTGTCTTTTCTTTCTGAGAGCTAGCTAAGAAGATTGATACCACTCCCATATTTGTCTGTTAATTTCATGGCTACAGTTAAGAGCTGTTTATCTTAGCACAGCAATAAAAAGACTGGGAAAAGGGTTGAAACCATGGATCTAACAATTATCGTCTGGATCCTATGAAAACTGCTCAGTGGCCCATGAAGCCAAGATAACTTGACGTGTCTTTTATAAAATTACTTGGATTTACTGTGTTGTGGGGCCCAAGGAGTGTGCACACTGCAGACTTCTGCTTACAGAACCGGCAAACTTCCGGTTTAGCAGCCAGCTGCCTCTTATTGGGATGAAAATTATTTTATAAAGCTTGGCACTCTTCCTTGGGGCCCAGTTGAAACAGACTGGCTAGCTTAGACCTGTAGCTATCAGGCATGACACAGTAACTTCCTGGAGACTCTGCTTGTCGCCTGGCAACCTCACAGTGATGACACGATTCTAGGCACTTTAAGACAGCGTCAGGCTAGCTGTTTGAAGAAATAGTTGTTCACGTAACCCCATGTGAAACTAGAAAGAGATGTTGAGCTTTAGCGCTGCTGTCAGGCAGATCTTGTTACCTTTAGACAGAGCCTGGCATGTTTTTTTCCAGTCGTTCCCAGTCTTAGTGCTAAGCTAAGCTAACTAGCTGCTGGCTATAGTTTTATATTTACCGTACAGATGGGAGACATGGTGTTGATCTCCACATTTAACGCTCTGCAAGAAAGTGAATAAGTGTCTTTCCCAAAATGTCAAAATAATACTCTAATGTTCAAATGACAGTGGCTTCTGATCTGCAACAGATACATGTTTTTAAAATATTTCAAATCCTGTTCATTTACATTACCATCAGGACCAGGGGTACTGCACAATACCAGTACCAGTTGGCTTATATTTGGAAGAGGGGATCCCAGCATGCTGCAGGTAGATCAAAGGGAAGCTGTGAAGGAAACAATAGAAGCTGAATTGATGCTAGTGGGGAAGTTTTTTTGTGTAGCTAACACCATTAACAGGATTCAAAGGAATGATGTCAAACTGAGTGAATGATGGGTGGGGTCCCCCAGATTCATAGCCCCCTACTGCCCCACCCACCCACACACACACACGCAACCGACACACACACACACACACACACACACACACACACACACACACACACACACACACACACACACACACACACACACACTAGTGCACAATGTATTGTATGCACACACTGACACTGTTTCACACAAATGCAGGATGATAGTCATAGACGTAGTTAGTTTGGGAGAGTATGCCCTGTGTAAGTGGAATTTTAGGGCTGCACACAAGTTTGTAATTTTTTAATGAGAAACTGTAGCGCTGCAGAGATGTTCTGACCTACAAATGTTGTTCTCAGGATGTAAGAAAGCATGTTTTTTCGGTACAGATCCAACAAATGTCACATCATCATGATTTTAATATTTTTGTTCTGTGGAAAAAACATAAAAACATAGTCGTAAACACAATATCTGTCAAAATAATCACAATAGGATTTATTTTTTTGTTACCATATCGTGCAGCCCTAGTGTATTATGTGGATGCTTATTTGTGCCTAACTATGTGGGGAAAAGTTCAGTTTATTGAAATGGCAGCTCATACAGTGTTTCCTAGCCTGTTAAAGAAGTTTGCAGATAATGATGCCCTTTCAGTCACACAAAAAACTCTATGATCTCATTATTTTGTATATCACATTATTTCACCAGCCAGAATTTGGCAATAGCAACACAAAACTACTGACAGTTTTCCTGAAATTGAGAAAACTAACAAGTAAAGGTAGAGAACAAGATGTCTCACTAATATTTGTCCCCCATTCATAAGAATAAGAGTAGACACCCTATCAGAAACAGCAAAATGATCATGAAGGTGAATCAACACTAAGAACAGTCGAAAATAGTTTCAGCTCAAATTGAACATTGAAACCTTCATAAATGTAGGATTTATTGTGGATTATCTTCATGCTGCGCTGCACTGCTAATATAGCTTTTAGGCAACACCTGTTTGTGTGTTTGGATGCACACTAATCTTTTTAGGGACTTTAACTCCTTTAACCCCTGACATGGCAGACATTTAGAACAACATTCAACAGAGTGACAAGCGCTGTGTCCCAAATCCCAACTATATTTTATACCACTGTAGAGACAATGATGAATGTGCTGTGCTGTTCTGTACTAATAGTAAATAATTTAGAAAAGGTGCTCCGGGGGCATGTCCATTTAAGTGTGTCTTTGAGACTGCCAGTGTAATATTTGGAAAAATAACAGAGAACACACCTCATTTTTATGTTCTCTTGGATGTTTCTGGTGTTGTCTCACCAACGCCCACAATTAGTTAAACTTTTTACAGCTATGAGTTATTACTCTACTTTAAAGGCGTGTTGCTTTTGTGGAACTAAAATTGTCCATCATCACCACACTCAAAAACCAAGAAAATGTAGGATGCATACCCAAGTCTTCTTCACACTGTGAGTTTCCTCTGTGAACGCCTGCTTAGAATGAGAACAAAGTATGGATTTGGGACACATTTAAGTGGCCATCTGATAGAGAATGGCACATCACATGACCTCTGACCTTCCTCCCTTTTACATTTTCTCACTGCCATTCCCAACCCCCTCCCTCTGACCAGAGAGCATAACAAATGAATGCTGCACAGGCTGCGCTGCCTTTTTTTTTTTTTGTTAAACTAGTACATGCACAGATGTGTGCCAGTTGGTTAGTTTGACTCAGCATAATCAGTGTTAAAACATTTGATCTCCTTCTTTTGGGATTCTTCCATAGTTGGCTCATTCCCAGTGAAATCTTGTTGGCTTTGCATTACTTGCCCTTGTTTACCCTTTATCTGCAAGGGGTTGTAACACCCTTTAATATCTAGTGATTTAAAAATTGTAACAAAAATTGTTTTGTCTTATGACTCAAGTCTCATTCAAGTCCCTGTCTTCTTGGCCTGCTCTTGTGTTCACTCTCAGCCTCAGGATTCTTCCCCCGACTCCTGTCCTCTTCACATGTTGGTCAAGGATGAGTTGTCTGGAACTTGTCAAACAGCCAGAGCATGTGTACGAGTTTGTGTATGCGTAAGGACAGCGGTGTCTGGGGAAGAGCAAAACGAAACAGAGGTGTGGAAAGGGGGAAAGAAACGGATGGGATCTACAAGAAAGAATAGGGGTGAACAGCCAAGAGGAGGGGAGGGAGGTAGAGAGAGGGAGAGAGAGAGAGAGCGAGGGGGGAGGTGGGCGGGTGCATGTGGGTGCCTGTGAGACGGGAGACAGCGGGGCTCAGTCAGTGAGGGAGAGAGAATCCTAGCATTGGTGTGTGTGGGTATGAGACCGAGCGCATTATAAGCCAATGTGTGGATGCTGCTTAGCTTAGCTCCCATTAGCTTAGCATCACAAAGCCAAAGCTGGACAGAGGACAGACGCGCGGGGAGGAGGAAGGGGAGGGTGGAAAGGAGAAGGAAATGTGAATCTGCACTGGTTTTTTCTTCCACTCATCCACACCTGATTGGATTTTTTTCCCCCTCTCCTGTCGACGTGGTGTTGTTCAGTGGACTGTAGGGGAAGGAAGAAGAAGCCCCCCTCGCAGGCTTTCTAACTGAGGTATTTAGCCTTGTGTTTCATTTCGAGAAAAGGGCTGAGGGCTGCTGTGATTTAATGGTTGGGGGTTGGGGATGGGGAGAGATGGAGAGGCAGGCGGCGAGGATGGCTGTGCATCAGGCGGAAGGCATCAGGAGCCGAGTGAGGGAGACGGAGGCACATCGCTGGCAGTAATGGAGGCTGATGTGTTGTGGTCAAACGGAAGCTGTGTGTGTCTGTCTGAGTCTGTCTGTCTGTCTCAGGTATGCCTGTGTCTATCTGTGTTTGTCTGTGCCCCGGTTTGATGCCTGTGCCTTGAGTGTGAGTGTGTGCAAAGTGTCACTTCCCCTTGTGTGTATGTACAGTATGTGTGTTTCTGGTGGAAGCACTCCAGCTCTGCAATGGCTGTATTAAGGCTATGTGATCTGTTGACATGCTTGATCATACTGGAAGCCATTACCTCCAGCAGCAAACTGCTGCCTGCCCGCCTGTCTGTTTGTCTGTCTGGAGCTTCCAGGATGCTACCGTTAGCCTTTTACCTCTCCTTCATCCTCCTTCTTCCTTTCTTTCCTTCTTTCTTTCTTCTCATGGGTCAT